>JAQFZW010001205.1:0-31176 GCA_034687055.1 Heteromurus nitidus
TTTATTCACATCAAAGGGAAATATATAAATATACTAGGCGACGACGACTCTTCATTTTTTAGTGGTGTTTCATCAAAAATTAAAACTTATCCTTAAATGTATACAATTGTAAGACGGATGTCAAGTGAATGGAGACTACATCCTGAAGCACAACAGGAGAGAGAGAGGGAGAAAGAGGAAAAAGAACATTTTCCCACTATTAAAATACGTATAATATAATGTATGTATATAATATGAATTTCCGGCGCCAGTCTAAAACAAAGGAGAGAGACGAAGAGTTGAGTGGTGTGTATTTGGAAATTTTTTTCCAGGAGTAATAATGAATATGACGAATCCTCTCCAATAACTAAATGCACTCCCTCCCCCCATTCTAAATGTAAACAGGAGAGAGAAAGAGAGAAAGAATGAAAGGTAAAAGCAAAGCGTAACTCCTTTCTCTGAATGATAACAAGCACACCTCCACAATATATATCATTTACACGAGAGTAAACATTCTTATTTGGAGGAGTGTAGCTGGACTACTATTTTTTGTGGGGGGTAAGCAAGGAGCATAGTTGGTGTGTGGTGTGGTTTTGTGTCCGTGTGTGGTGCAAGCATTAGTTTAATGTTGTCGTCAAACTTATTTAATTTCATGTTTCGTTGACATCAACTCAAACAAAAATGGAAATTATTCAAAGGAAAACATGTTTTCCTTTTTTGGTGACATTTACTCTAGTATGCACCACTCTGGCGACAGCAGCATCGTCTCGACATCCCACTCCAGCAAAAAAACTTCCGATTCCCACTCGTACAATATTTTTATTTTGAAACCCATGTCTACGACTGCTCCTCAACTAATATTTATATTCGTGGAAAATCTCTCATTAATTCACCTCCTCTGCTAAGCTAACTCTATTCAAGGGAATATATAAAAATTGCATACCAAAGTTTCCAAACTGACTAAGTAATTATATCATTTGAAGGGACATAAAAATAAAGGGAAGCTATATGTCTGAAAACCCTATCTGAAAATTTCCTTCTTTTTATCACTTAGCTTTTGAAACAAACAAAAAAAGTAAACAATGTCGTTTGTCCAACATTCTAATGTATACATGTATGCAGGTATTCATTATGTATCGCTCCAGCTTTTTATGTGAAGTTAGAGTTGTGGGTGAGGGAGCGAGAAAGAGAGAGAGAGAGAGAAGAAAGTAGGCTTTAATTATACAATAGGATAATCCAGGTAGAAAAGTAACTCCTCTCTTGTGCCACACCAACACACCTCACCTCTCTCTGTTTTGCACCACACTCTCCACAACACAACTTTCATTCAACTCAAATTTCTCTCTGTTTGCTTAATGAGCAGATGAGCTATTTCAATCATATAATTGCCTCATGTGTCAACATTGACCGAATAGTTAACCCTCTCTCTCTCTCTCTTCTCAATTGAATAAATACTGTTCAACTCCACAAGCGTTGCATATACTCTCGCATAAATGGTAAATGGAATGTGGGTTTACTTTGTTAAACACTCTTTGCAAATACGCTCAATTTAAATTTTCCGTTGGAGTAATACTTTCGTCACACACCACACACACACCATCAAGTCGCACCACCTATTTTTTTTTTACTTTTTTCTACTCTCGCGAAAAATAAGGGAGCTCTACGGTCCTACTCTTATATTCATTTTAATTGAAGGTTATATTGCCGGTAAATTGGTTGATTAGACGAGAGGAACTATGCCGCCGATCCTCGTCGTGTCCATGTGAATTCCAGATAATAATTAGATCATACTAGAAAGGAGAAAGGGAGAAGAAGAAATAATATTGATGATGATGATGGTCACAGAAATAAAACTAGTTTTCTCTCTCTCTCTCGTCCTCTCTTTAATGAATAGAAATTATGGTTAAAGTTCATCGACTGTCGAAAATTAGATTTTCCTTTCTCAAATGATAAAAAAGTTACTTTTCTTCTTCCTTTCCCTTTCGTCGTCCCGTCTCCCACTCTCACTCTAAATGGAACGGAATGTATGTCTGTCTCCAAAGAGTTATATAAAAAATGAGTTAAATTTTTATCTCGATCCGACTCCACTCTCGCAGCCAGTGTAATATGCAGAGGAAAATAAAGTGAAGTTTTTCACACTTTTCCTCCTTTGGTTTTAAAGGAGAGTAATGTTGGAGAAAGGAGTCAAAGTGACCGTTACCCAACTTTCATTGGAAACTGAAAAGAGAGAAAAAAGAGTAAAATAAATGAGGAAAGTGTATAGACATATTATTACTCCCTTTGTAAGTAGAAATACACACCACCACCACTCATCCTGTAAGCTTTTGCATGTCATGTTTTATCATAGGTCCACATATTTAGTACACATACTCCTAATTATAATACTATAGTTGGATGCATGTACACACACCTATTTGCACGTTCACATATATATTGTTTTTATGCTAATATCCTATATCCCTACTCTCTAATTGCATGTATGCTTTACATGAAACGAAATCCAAATTCGCCTTATCCTATATTTTTTTACACATGTCAAGATGAAACGAAAAAGAGTACGTGTGTTTCTAGTTTGAACTGTGTCGGTTAATAAGGACATATTTTGTTCATTTGTTTTCTTTTCATTGAAAAACAAATTCGCTTTTTCGTTTCTCTTTTTTTGATGATTGTATCAACTAGGAATTCTGGTTGCAATCAGGTCTGCTAAAGTTATGCCTTTAGTCCTTTTTCTGCGATTTTTTCTTCTTCTTCTTCGTTTTCCATCATTTCTCAAAATATGGATACATTACACCTGTCTCGCGAAATGAGAAGGTAAAAAAATTGTACATTTTTCGAGGTTGGGAAAAGGAAGGAAAAAAGGGGCTCGAGAAACACGCACTCTTTAAAAAATTGTATCCGTATAGTATTTTATATTTATGTATATTTGTTAGAATCCCTTTTTTTCTTCCTTTGCGCAAAAATATATTCTTACTTATACTCAAGTAGTGTGTTTTGTTTAAAAAAACCATTGGATTAAAGTACACTTCTGCTACTCAAGTATAAGTAAGCATAAAATAAATGTAGTAATTTTTGTATCATGTCCTCACATATACCTTGTTATAATTACAATTTTTTTTCATTTCGTGTGTGGGGGGACATTGGGGGATTTTTTGGGAGTGGAAACCAGCAGTGTGCTTAGCACAAAATACGTCACATTTATAAAAAACACTCTATGTATATCTATATTACTTATACTTATACTTCCTCATCCCAGTTCTGATTCTCAATAGCAAACATATATCCTAGACTAGGAAATACACGACAAGTGTGTATGACATAAAATGTAGAGACCATTAAAATGTTACTTTCTTTTAGTCTATGAGTCTTTTGCTTGATGAGGCATTCTTCTGTTTTTTATGTAATTTTCCTTTTTGTAGTACTTTTTCTCCGATGCCAGGCTTCAAGCAAGAAAATGCGTTGTGAAAAACGAATGATCATTTATATGACGTCTACTTCTTCTTGTGTATAATATGCACACCAGAGTTCTCGTTGCTCAAGGAAGGAACAATATATTATTATATCTTATGGCGACTAGCAAGTGGAAAGAGAGAAAAGCTAACTTTCAACCCTTCTCCTTTTGATTACATTCTATTTTTTTGATTGGGAAAATGAGTAGGAGGAGAGGGAAAAGGACTCTGTAACTCGTTTTGTTGTCCATTCCCGTTATATATGTTTTGCATTGATGCGAGCGTCCACAATTTCCTTCTAGTATTAGTGTACCACTCTTGCATTATGTCAATCAGAACGGATGAATGTGAGTAAACAACAAAGGGAAAAAACGTAGCAATGTTATGTATGGTGGAGAGCCCAGAGTTGTCGGGTTACATTTAATATAATTATTACGCCTTACATATTTACATGATATCGAGCAGAGTCGCTATTATTAATTTACCGCAATCCTAATTCCCTTACTAATTATCATTTATAATTAATAATAGACTTAGCGGAGAAAAATGTAAAGGAGAGACAGAGCAGCTCTCTCCCTTTCGTAACAAGCTTTCGGAGAAAAATTTTATATGGGAAAGGGGCCTCATTAGAACTAGGCTTCGCAATATTTCCTTCTCTCTCTCTCAAGTCTTTTCCCTTAACGAATAAGTATAAAGTTCTCTGTGGAAAAAGCCTAGAACCTAGATAAAAAATTTCTATATTATGGCGTGTGTGTGTTAGTCCTTTCTCCCTAAAGACAATATTGTAGTATATATTTTTTGTTTCGGCCATTGTAAAGAAGGGAATAAAAGGAACGACGAGCGAGTGTGTATTATTTTTTTGCATAGATTCCATCAGTACTTTGAAATTTTTTATATACTTTTTCAGCATTTAAGGCGTCATTAGTGTAGTTTAAAAAGTACGTGTGTCTCCTTACACGAAAGTCAGACGCGGCTTATTGGCCAAGCCGATAAGCCTTATACTGCGATTTGATTGTACAAGTGGTTTTTTTTACATATGATCAATACTTTTTTCATTCATCCTTTTCTTCTAGGAACAAAGAAAGAAATGATGGAAAAAAATTGTGTCACAGTCAATGTGAAACTAATGGAATCAATACTCCCTAAAATCTATATAATAACCTAGCTCTGATCTATGGCTTTTTTTGTTGAAAAAGACTTGAAAAGCAAATTTTCTTCTTGTTTTAATATGCATTTAGTAACAGAATTGGCTTTTGTGATGTCACAAAAAGGACGATTGGAAACAAGTATATTTTTTTTCTGTAAATATGTTAACGATAGCACGCATACGTATCTCCTAAGTATTAAGTGTTTTTCTCGTACGACGCACTTCGTGTACCATACTCTAGTTACGATTTCGAATTCAAGGCAACATTTAATTTGAACAGTCAGATTGTTTTTTCACATCTTCCTTATGTAATACTAGCTTATGTACTGCGACTCCTCCCACCTCTTTCTTCGAAAGAAAAGAAATAGCAAACCAACTTCTCCAGTCGGTTTTTCTTCGGAAGAGTACAAACAACAACAACAAAATGAATGTGTGAAGAATGGCTAAAGAGAAGAGATATAATATTGTTTTTCAGCTACGGTAGAAAATGAATAACTTGCGTAAACGTTTTTTTAGAGGCAACAGTAGTTTAGTTTTAGTGTAATATTGCAGATTAACTCCTATACTGCATAGTTGGTTTCATGTTGCTGAGAAGGCTTTCGAGGAAGAAAAAAATTCAACTTTTCTCCTCCTTTTGTCTTCTAGAAAACAAATGTCAGTTGTCGATTTTTTTTGTTTGTCAAAAGGCAGCAGAACAAGGTGAACATAAGAAAATTAAAGAGCAGAGAGTTTCCTTTCTTTTGGGCGTGTGCTAATATTGAGATTAACTTGTTTACGTAGAATAATATATTAAATATATTTTTAGCCCTGTTTAAAATTCTGAATCTTGTGTTCTCCACACAAATTTCTCATATTGGATTTTTTTCTTGACTAAAAACTAAGATTAGTGGATGGATGGATTTTCTTGTGAGTGAAAAAGTGTGAGGCTAGAATTTGTAGGAAAAAACGATTGATTTCACTAGTTTACCAACACACATAATATATTTTCTCTCTCACGCTGAACAGATTTAACTCGTTCTCTCTATTTATATTTATGTACATAAATGGAGTGTATTTTGTTGTTTGTCACCTGCACAACAATATTAACTCGTAAGTCTGAAAGGTGTTAACAAATAAAGCGCTTTAAATCTCACCTCAGGACAGCTAAAATATCAATATATATATTTTTATATGATAACCCTCGCTACTTATGCCTAATACTTTTATGTACAGGCAAGATGATCCTAGCTTACGATATAGATATTTTTTGTTTTTTAGTAGAAATAGTAAACGTGTGTGAACAATGCAACAGAGTTTCTTAGTTTTACCCTTTTCCATTTCCCAAGTCGGTCGCCTTAACCTCACTTGTTTTATGTAATTCTGCGAAATAATTTTTCTCTCCTCTCGTACGTTTTGTGCTCGCCTTAAGATAGTTATTATCCTGACTGGACAGATTCACAAGTCATTACACAATAACACAGCTAAATATTTTATATTATGTACCACACTAGTAGATTTTGTAGTCCTTAAGCTTTACTGTATATTTTTTGTATGAAGGAGCAAAATAAATCTGGGAGAGCGAAGGAAAACAATTCGACCACAATATTTTCTTATATACTTTTTTACTCGTCCATCTAATTAGTCTATCTCTGGATAAGACGTAGAGGCTTAATATTTTAGTTAGTTACTTTGCTAGTCACACTGCTGGATTCCACACAAATTTATTTTTGTGTCATATATGCACTACCTTCAAAAACAAGATTTTCTTGACTTCGTTTCCTGTAGTTTTGTGTTTTCTTGTTTGGGAAGAGAAGGAAGATAGCAAAGAGAGGGGAAGAATGCATAGACATTTTTGTGAACAACACAAACAAGACGTGTCTCATAATGGATGACACCTTCTACAAACACACACACACACACACGCTAATCAATCAGTGGAAAAGAAGACATTTTTGTGTCGGGGGAAAATTGAGGAGAGAACGAAGCACTAGATTGATTACGTCTTCTCACTCACTCACTCTCCTCAGCCCACGTTTCATTTTCTCCAAAAAGGAGAACAAGAGGACCAACCGGAAAAGTAGTTATTTTAATTTGAGGAAAAAAGGAGAAAGAGGAAATAACAAAAAAGACATGCACACATCTTAATGCTCCAATGAAACTTGGGAGATTCTTGGGAAACCTTTTTTAATTATATTCGCTTTAATTATAAAGAGAGAAAAGGAAAATTAAGAATTGGGAGAGATACATCCCCTGAATTGACCACACTTTAAATGCATGCAATTGCAATAATTACTGAATTTATTTAATAAAAAAATGACAGATTTGTTATAAAGGAGTAATTAATTATAATCATGGAAGAGGGGATAAAAGTGTACACCAATAAATATCGACGTGGAAAATATTGAACGTCAATCGCTAATAAGGTCATTTCCGAGAATAGTGTGTGTGTGGGATGAGTGAAGTGTACATCTCTCTCTCAATATATATCTTAAAGCTTGTTCGTCTTGTTCACATAAAGCCTTTTTTCTAATTATATATTATGTGCTTTGCTATCCATATTTTTTCATTTCAACATAACGTTATCAGACTTGGTGAATAAAAGTCGATATCTAGAATCTGGATGCGCTCTTTTTCCACGGGTTCAATATTTCGTTTCCGTAGTACGCGTAGATAGAAGAGTTTTACTTTCTCATCATCATCGTCAGCTTGTTTTTTTGTACATATCATCCCACTCGTGTCGTCGTTCAACATCTCTCTCTCTCGTTCAAAATATTGATTTATAAGTGTGCATGTGTGTGTGGGGGAGGAAGGGGGAAGCTTTATTATACGAGTTCTAGTAAATGTACAATGAGTTCGACTGCGTCACACTGTATCAAGCACCACCTGAGTTGTAGTTCTGTTTTCCCTACTTGATATTATGGACTAAGATTTTACATGGATTTCCTATAACGAAAAAATGAAAAAGAACAATTTGTTGTGTTTCTCTTCTCCTGATATGTACTACCTTTATATATCCATTACGCTTTCTAAGGTTTTAATGATAAAATCCTCTGCTCCCGCCGACGTGATTTACACTTTTGAAATTAAAACACATAAATTTCGACTTTCAAGCCACACGCGACAACACAATAACGTTCAACAATCAACATTTTAAATTTGAACAATTTCAGTGAAAGCTATGAAGGCAATTCTTTTCTCGGCAAATTGTTTTGTGTGGGAAAATCAAGTCGAGAAAAAAGCACTCTTTTTTATTTGTTGTAGTTCTATGTTTACTCCTTAAAAGTACTTTTAACAATTATAAAATGCAAACAATTTTTCCTCTAGCTTTCAAACAAACAGTTGACCGGAACTGTATTTGTTTGAGTATCTACATAGGAGAATAAACAATTGTGTCATAACTTCCTTGACACGCATCACCTACGCAGAACAAAGAAACAGTTCAATGCACCAGACAGTTGCTATCTAACGGGCAAATTGTAAAAGGGTGAAAATATCGTTTCTCTTTTCACTGAGAAATAAGAATTAGTTTTGTGTCGAATTCAAGGTACGGCTAGCAACCTTCAAAAAATGTAATACATATTATGCTGCATACCCTTTCCACTTTACCTTACAATGCTTTCAAATAGTTTCTCATTTTTTGCGATTAACGTTGATTTTTGATGATCAGTGTTGAAGATGCAAAGAGTACGCAAAGCGGAGGGGGAAAATTCCACATGTGACTCGTTCCATGGTTCAATACATTCAAAAATGTTTGTTTACAAAAGACAAAATCGATTTTCTGTTCGTACTAAACCTACCCTGTATCATCGTTTTACATGGAATTCAGAAGAGAAAGAAGAAAAAACAAAAATATTTCTAGAATAACTGAAAGGCATTTTTACTTTATATTTTTTACTTGAGGAAATAATGGCTCGACTTGGCAGTGCTTTCACCACTCATTATATTTGTGTGTGTACGTCCACCCCCTTAAATATATACGACAAGACGACATGCCTCTTTGCTACTCCTCACCTCCTCCTCTCCCATTCACTCTGGGGCTTCCCTTTGTGGCCTCTACCACACGAGCGATTCATTATCTCTCCGGAACATCCATTCAACGTGGACTCTCCTTTTAATGTACGTACACACACAAGCCTTTTCCTGCCTAATTTCTTGTGTCCTCGTTGTATACGACATGATTTTCAAAAAAAGATAAAACTATTCAAACTCGTGTGAACTTTTAATGGAAACGAGGCGATAACAAATTGTGGATATTTTCTTCTTCTGCTAAGCGTATCAATGCTTTTTTCCAAGTTTTTATTTCACTTCTGCTGGGAAATGTGTAAAGGATTAAGTGCTACACACTTTGTATGGGATTTTTTAAAATATATATCTCTACAGTCTCAAAGACTATAGCTTTTCAGTGTTTACTCTTGTTTAATACTCGTAGCATACTTGTACACCATGGAACACGAGAGAATATGCTCATTTTTCCAGGTTTTCGAAAAGAATCCAAATTCTCTGTTAATACAGTTTAGAGGTAGGTAATAAGATGATTTTTATCAATTTTTCCAAAATATATTAATATTCTCGAAAAATCGATCGTAGTCTTAAAATAGAAATTTAAAAAAGACAATTAACTTTCACAAAAACAAGCTTTTTGTTTTAAAGTTAAATTTTAAAAGGTTGCATGTATTTTTCTATAAAAGTGCAATGCGTTCAGCTTATATTGAATGATAAAAAATGAGGTAAATATATCTGAATATTTACGTTATCAATAACAACTAATACCCGAATGTTAAATGAGTTTAGACAATTTTCAGTCATATTTCCCTACCAACTGCAATGAAATCCGCATTTCGAGTATTATTCTGTTTCATACTGAAAAATATGCATACCAAATCCTTTGAATAAACTTTTCGCAAATGTTGCCACATCTGCTCTTCGCAAATTACTGCGTGCTCTATCATGACTACAGTGCTGGCGGGAGTGCCTTGAGTAAACACGTGAGTAATAACCCGTATCATTATTTTTTTCCATACAAAAACCTTTCTGTTCAATTCACTAATATTCATCCTGTTCACGGTATATCGTTTCATTTTTTTCCGCCTCACTCACAGCTTTAGATATTGTAACGATTAGTAAAATGACTAGATCCCGGATAAATATGCGAATGCATATTATTTTGAACAATGACGCAATGTAATTTTTTCCATTGTAGGATGGTCTGTTATTTTCAATTTTTCTACCTTTGCTAATTTCTCGATATAATATTTTTCCTTCCAAAAGATCCACACATACATGTCCGGACTCTACTAATTGATTATAATTACTGGGAGAAAGATTAAAATTATAATTATTTCTCGATTACAATCCAGAACGGTGAGTGAGAGGAGGATTGTGTAAAAGTGTTAGTTGCACAAAATGAATCGATAACACATTCGCATACTAAATGCAAATTTTTTCCTATTTGGGAAAGGCAAACAAAGTTATAATTGTTTAGTTGACTCGTTGAGAGAGATAAACTGAATATATGGAATATACACACGTATGGAATTATATACAGAGAGCTTGTCATCGTCATCATCATCATCATCATATAGTCTCATATATGACACAGTAAACACATATATATTCGTCGTCGTTCTAACGCTAGCCAATTACCCTTGCATAACGGCGAACTTGTTAATACGCGCAGGTAATAACAGGAATTGGAAAAAAATGATAAAATGGAATAAATTGTTATCCTCCTCGTGTATAATATATAATACCCCCTACATAATATTCTGCTACGCTAAAGTTGCTATAGCTAAACGTTTGTGTAGAGTCATTGTATCTTGTTGTCGATTTTACTCCTAAAAAATCGTACAATATAATATAGATTTATATGTTATCTAATATGCATAATTTTTATATATTAGTTGTGTAGATATACTTTTAGTCCTATAATTAAGAAGGTGAAGATCACTGTGAATCTCAAAGGCGTGCTCTCATCACAGTCGTTGTAGTTTGGAACAGAGCGAACACGCCAGTTGACTTCCCAGTGTTTTCAATTTTTTTCTGCGAATTTTTTTTTTGAAATTCTTTCCATTTTCCCACTAGACGATACATTTTTTTTGTAAAAAAAAGATACCTCACAAATGGCTACTGTACCCTTTTCTTCTCAAAAGAAACTGAAGAAGATGCAAAAAATTGTGATGCCAATCTTCTTGTGTTGCTTGTCAATCCAACCAGATTTATATAGAACCATGTACAACTCTTCTTTTTTTTCTACCAAAAAATTCCTCTCTACTTCTCGTAGTAAGCATATAAGCTGCATAGTATTTGTGTGTGTGTTTTTTTTCTTCCGCCGTTTTATGCGATCAGAGAAAGCGAGAGAAAAGGGATGATTTTCTTCATATACAAATACATATATCTTGTGTTTGTATCCATGATATTTACATTAATACTAGCTGACTTCACTTGACTATAAAAAATTGCCCGTTTTCTCAAAAGGATTACGGTTACAATTAGCATTGCTCTGTGTACTGACTCGAGTAACTGACTAAAATCCGATCCGTAATAAAAGTTTTGACTCATCTCCATAGATAATAAATATACAATCGATAAATACACTTTTTAACGCAAAATTGCGCACAATTCCAGTTGTTGATGAGAGTCCGCAAAATATTGTTGGTTTTACCTCTCACACAATTCAAAATTGTTGCATAGTTTTTTTTGGTTAGTGTTTGTTTTGTGTACGTGGCTTTTTTAGCCAACCAAATTTCGCTGGACAAGAAAAGGAAGGAAAAGAGTGTTCTCTGCTAGTCACAGTGTAACACCAAACTGTCATTGTTTTTTCCTTCTTCTTTTCGTAACGCTAACTACTACTTTTCGGCGTGCACATTGTCAATTTCCTTCTCATCATCGAGTTGAAAAGATAACCGTTTTTACACATATAAATTATTCAGTAGATGTAGATTATACGTTTTCTTTGTTTTACCGTTACAAATATGGTTGTTCAATAAAATGTGTGTCGTTCGAAGAGTCATCATCATCATTAAATATAGTTAGTTGTTGGAATCATTGTCATCACGGCTGTAGTCAATGTATTCCATAATATAGTAAATAGTGGTTCCCTACTTGATCATATATTTTTATATATATTTTTTAGCTGAAAAAATTCCTGTTTCCTTGATTACACGTAAATACTTATTTGGTAAATATATTTTTATATATATCTTAGCTTTAGCTACTTTCTATGGGGCCACCTGTTTCCCTGTTGTTGTCAGAATGTTCTTAATAAATACAGTTTTGTAGACTTATACCAAATACTATACATTGTCATCGTAGTACTTTTTTGGAGTGCATCATCGTATTATTTTTTTTACATAAAAGTACTTCTCTAAAAAAACTGGATGTATAACAAAATTGTTTTTGGGAGGAGTTCCCTTTTCTCCTCTCCTTTGTCCTCTTGGAAATATATAGTTTTTTATACATTGTTTTTCTACGTCGTTTGCAGATAATCCTGTTAGAGTTGTTTGGGGCAGAGCGTACATTTTTTTATATGGGGAGTCACATTCTTTTTTATTTCTTAAATTGTCGAGTCATATTTCATATCCTTTGTAGTCCTCACCAGGACTTTAAAACTTGAAACGTTAAGTTCAAAAATACAAATATTTGTCAATATACCACCTGATTTGTCGGTAGCAAACGCAGACCGCTGATTAAAGGAACCACTTTTCCTCCTCCAATAAACTCTCTAATATTTATGCTCTTACAAGTTTCCCTTTTTAGTGGATAACATGACACCTATTTCGGTAATGAGTAAAAGGGCGAAAAGAGAGATGAGAATGGATGCGAGTTTACTTTGCATTTAGTTGGTTGGACTCTGGGTAAAATCACAGTTCCCTTCTCTCGTTGCCATGTGATTTTGTTCACAAGTGATTTTCCCCCTTCTCAGTTTTTTGTCTTCTGCTTTTCCTCCCGTTTCCTTGTCCACGTTCCCATTTTTACGAAGTCGGGGTGAGAGAGAAGGAGACACGGATTGATTGACTAACCTTTTCACGGACAGGAAGGTAGACGAGGCTAGGGACAAAGTAGCCAGATTGGTTGCTACTTTCCTCCTCAGATGACGTGAGGAGAAAGCCTTGCATCATGAATTCCCCATCGCCGACCCCTTCCTGGGGTACTCCGCGCCCTTCCGGCAAGTTACCCACTTTCCTTGCTCCACTGCTCGACGTGCTCGTCGTCGTCGTCGGTGTCGTCGTTGACTGGCTATCTCCAACGGTCTGAGATGGATTTGAGGATGCTGAGGCCTCACACTCTGCAGTTGACGCCGTCGTGCCCTCTTCAATGATCTAGAATTCAGTTAAGGAAAAAAATGGTTCAACTATTTAATCTTGCTTCAAAGTCCAAGTCCAAAGTCCAGTCCGTGTAGACTGGACAAACCGCGTGGCGTATATATCTTTAATATCGATGCAACCTTATGCTTTTATTCTTTTGTGCAATGCTCGCGAGTAGCCAAAAGGAACAATGGCATTCATCTTCTCAGGAAAAGATGAACATAAAATATATATCCTCAGCATAGATCCCCATTGACCAATGCATTGTAAGAAAGAAGACATATACAAATGCAGTGTAAAGATATAGGGCCTCGCATAAATGTTTATCTCCCTCTTCTCTCCTAATACCCGAGCGGTTCTTCCCTTCTCTCTCCTCTCTCTCCATTTCATTTCCATCGTTGGACTGACTAACTGACTGGCTGACGTATGACTGAAACCTTTACAATGACCGAAAAAAGATGAAAAATTTCCTTCCTTCTATTCCTCTCAAACAGCTTAGCATGGGTAGGTACATTGAGACTTGGGGCGAGAGAAGGAAAGTATAATCCATCTCAATCCAAAACCGCTCATATGCATAGTCACTCACTCAGTCCACGTCATGCCATCTTCTCTCTCCTCTCTTTCTCCTCTTCGCCTCTCTCTCTTCCACACGCGATTCGGAATGGAAAAACGCGGAGGAGGAATAAAATGTCTGAGAGAGAGAGAGAGGCGCAGAGGGAACGTTATGTATATCTACATAAAAATGACTCAACTCCCATTTTACGAAACCATTTCAATTTCGTATTAGTCAGGGAATTGGTCCGTTCTCGTGCATCATATTTTACGAGATACTTGTCTACATTTTTACGGCAACTACCACGAAATGAAAGAAATTATAATGGGGAAAAATTTCGCAATTTTGAGGTGAACGCGATGAGAGTAGAAAAAAGGGATGATTTTACGGATATTGGAAATTTTATGATCTGTCTGATGAACGCTACAAAGGCATACGAGAGAGAAGCTTCAAATGTAGCCGCTCTCTTTTCTCGCGAGCGTAAGGTGAAATTGTAAACAACTTCCAAAAAATTTATTTCTTCACATAAAACCCGTCTATCCTCCAGCTTAAATATAAACATATGGAGGAGGAGGAGAAGAAGAAAAAAAGCTTTTTCCATTCCCAATCCCTTTTCGCCCTCCTTCATTTGCATTAATTGCAAAATATATATTTCCTCTTATGATTCCCTTGTGCGAGCATTGAAAATTACACAATTTCAACGAGCTGTTTTCCCTTTCAGTAACACACTCATTTCCTCCTCATTTCTTCACTGCAGTCTTTTCTCCAAACTCCAGACTGAAACGGAAAACAAAGAGAAATTGTTTTTGATAAAAATGTGAAACAATACGTGATCAAAAGCGTAAGTATATGCTGAGACACCACGTCCAAAGTTGTACGGCTTTTCCCTTGCTTAGGCAAAAAAAAGAAGGTTTTTGAACCTGAGATATGGAAAAATGTATTAGAATGGGCTTATTGGCACCTGGTCCACGTGTCCCTCTCTTTTTCCCATTCTCCACCACATAAAAAGAACCTTATCATATTAGAGTTTTCAATATGCGCCTATCTGTTCGGATAAAAAAAGAGTGTGTTTTTCTACAGAGAACGTTATGCATGCTACTGCGAAGCGAGGCAGTGATTTACTTGAGAAGAAGAATGGCTCGAGCTCACTAAAACGAAACATTGTCGTTATAAATACATCATGGATTTGGAAAGGAGCTTGAATTTCCTTACCACTTGTATACATGGATAATATTATAAACATGAACATCAAGTGTGTGAGTGTGTGCATTACACCATTGTAAAAGAGCGACGTGCTCTCGACATAAGGCCAGGTAAAAAAAACTTTATTGCTTCTCTGTGCGCTCCCTCTTGGATATCACTGCGTGATTGGTGTTGTCACCGTGGAAAGTTTCAATAAAAAAGTCGCACCTGGTCACAGATTGTCATTAAAACGGGGAGAAGTAAAGTCATGGAAAAGTGAGAAAATTGTTTGCACCTTTATGATCATGTGGCTTTTCCACACACTCAAAACGTTCTCCTTGCAGCCATTATGCACATGGATACACATCACTAATACCTCTTTCCTTAGCACATTTAATCCATCCCACAGACAAGGGAATTGTATTCGAGGAATTAACTCGATGATAACTGTCCTCTCTCTCTCTCTCTTACTCATGAATATATATATCCATGTAAAGTATGTATACATGTGCTCTTAAAGTTATTTCTCTCCGCAACATTTACATTTTCTCTTTGTATGTGTTGAGGGACTGGACAGGATTTTCCTTGAGGAGAGACAACGGGTCGCTTTTCAAAATCGTTATCACCTTGAAAAAACATTGCTTCAACTTCAACCTTCTCGTTGAACATTTATGCAGTTCGTTTAGTGAAAAAGTGACAAGGCGTCGCTCCCATTTTATTTTTACTACGTAATATTCGCACCATGTCGAAAATATTTATGAAGATTTTACATTTCACTTGGACAACCTCTCCTTTCTCTCTCCACTTTTAATGAAGAGCGAGGGAGAGAGCTGCTAGGATAAATAGAAGGTGGAGACATGGCAGAATTTTAGTATGTCGCACAAGAGGTAACGGCCCGTATAAAAATTCGGATAGGATCGAAGTCTTAGAATATTGACAAGGGTGATTGGTCTCCGGGACTCATTTAATTTTCTAATGTATTCATGTCTTAAAATTCTTTTTCATTTTCCGAGAAAACACATGAATAAATTGTTCATTTTCTAATGGATTTCGTTAAGACAACACACAACCGAGCAAAAGTCGACACAACATTTCCCCATACCGTTTTCCAGTTTGGATTGCTCTGATCACATAAAACACAAAACTTGTAAATAATAAATGTTCACAGCGAAATTGTCCCTTTCCAACTCTAAATTCTCCGCACTTGAATAAATACTCATAAATGAGGAAAGAACGTGAGTTATGACTACAAGTTCTCTGCCTTCTTACTCTCGAGAATTGTGTGATATTTTAGAAAAGGAATATAATTGGAAAGTCAGGAGAGAGAGAGAGATATCTGGTTTTGGCCATGGGCACAGGTTTATTACACAAATTTCCTTTGCTAAATTGCCCTCCTTTTTGAGTCCTTCTTGAAATCCAAGTGAATATGGGGGCATATACTGCACATTGTGCATATGCTCATATCAGGAAAAATGTATGAGTTGAAAAGCAGTTTTCTTTTTAAACGATGAAGCTCTCGATATGCGCATGCATGCATTGTGCTGGGCCGTACACCTCAAATGACAATTTCCTTGAGCTGCCAAAAACGGGTGTGCAAAAGCAAATCGTATGTAAAACAAGTAGGCTCCATCATGTTCCTTCCCTTTTGTGTCACTTCCATTTCGAAAAGGAAAATTGAACAAGGCTCTCTCCTGGAAATGATTAAAGTGCATGTGTGTGCCGTGCCGTTTCTCCATCAACAAAAATTATATATATATCTCGAGAGAGGGAGAGAGAGAGAGCAAAAAATATATTCGAAGGAGCGAAGCTTCACCTTTCCCGTCGATTTTCATATTTATCTCGTCTTCTCCAAGTAAGAAAAAAATACTCAATCCCCTGAGCTGAACTTAATGTCCTTGTAAAATGCAATAAGAAGAAGAGAATTAGAGAGAAATGTTGCTTTATCAGCACAATCACTTCGTCAAAATGTAGTCGTCGTCGTACAATACGCTTTTAAGGGGAAATAGTTCAAAAGGCATTTGGAGAAAAGTGTAGAAAATGGTGTTTAAATTGGCAACACACTTCATTTCATACATAACATCTTATTCTCTCCCGTTTTGTTTCTTTTTCTCACATTGTTTCTCTCCAGAATGTAGTTTTTCCCCGCTGTCTCTCTGCTCTGGAAGTTTCGCCCGTTATAATAGGATTATAATATTATGGTAGTGTTGTTGCCTGGGGAGTAAAAGTGCAATAGAAAGAGGAGAGATACTCGTCTCAAGGGTGCTGTTCTCTCCTCGACTAGAGCTTATTTTACATTTTAATGGGTAACTCTATATTGTCCAATTAGCAAGATAAATAGAGTGTTAAAGTATTTTATGGCTGGACATGGATGTGCTCTAGAATCTGTCTCTCATTCTAACAGCTCCGCTGCTGACACTCTTTTTTCTCCTCCTTTCTTTCTTCCACCAGCTTTCTCCATTTCGCAAGAACTGTGCGCGATAGAGAGAGAGAGAGAGAGAGAGAGAGAGAGGAGAAAGAAGGCAAGTTCTCTGTTTGCTTCCATGTTGTCGGCAAAAATAAAACAGCGACTTTACTTCAGCTCTTCTCTTATTCTCTTCGATGCAACACGGAGGGAAAACGTGAAGATAAAAATGGGAGACTTTTTGTACACGCTCTATTCTCGGGGAAACAAGTAAATGTTGAATGTGTGGATGATGGTGTATAAAATGCGTTTCAGGTGATGCGAAACTACAAAATGCTCCTCT
Organism: Heteromurus nitidus; assembly: GCA_034687055.1. Taxonomy (NCBI): domain Eukaryota; kingdom Metazoa; phylum Arthropoda; class Collembola; order Entomobryomorpha; family Entomobryidae; genus Heteromurus; species Heteromurus nitidus. The sequence goes on from JAQFZW010001205.1 coordinate 17,334, forward strand.
CCGTCCACAACAAGTGTAAATATGTATGTCAATGAGGATGCGAACACGCTCTCAAAGTGCACGTAAAAGAGGTTTGATGTTGGAGTAAAGTGAGTGCATCTCTCTCTCGTTGAGTAGGTGCTAGTATCAAGTGAACCCCTTTCCACTCTGAACATATAGCAACTTCCCAACATCACTCTCTCTCTCTCTTACTCACTCTCTACATTCATATAATCACTTACGGCTCGGCTCCTCTTATAAGTCTTATACGACGACCACATAAAAAAGCCATGTGAAGGGATATATAAATAGGAGCCACGAGCACACACTTCTCCTTTTTTATGTACTCTGCTCAATTTTCGTTACAATGTTGAGCTTGAGCTCCCTACGAGTCTTGCTGGTTCCTATGTCGCTCTCAACTTTCTCTCTCTAAATGGTGGTGTGCATGTGCTCTGCGTACTCTTCCATGTACTCCCTGACTTTTCTCGGAAAGGGCGATGCATATGAGAAGCTCTCATGGTAAAAAGAAAAACATTGAGGAGATTCCTTCTTTCTATAAAAAAGAGCCGGAATGCTTTCGCAACAACGACTTTCTCCCCAATTCCCTTCCATATGGATATCTATAGCTAGCCAGATAGAGTGTAAACGATATACTCTTTCCTCAGAGCAAGCCGCCGTATTTCTTGTTCTCGGTTGAAAATGCAATCATCACGTGGACTAGGTCGAGAGTCAGAGAAGAGTGTAATCCAACTTGTATTTATTGCTCGATTACAAGTCCCTCAAGTTTTTTGTACGCGTGCCACGCTCTCAAAAAAGGATCCTTTTCCCCAAGTCAGAGTGAGGAATATATATTTTTATACAGTTTTCTCCGAAGATGTTCTGAGATTGGAGCTACTACAGTCAGATTTGCAGTTTAAATGTGGGAAAGAAAGTGTGATTCCTTTTCACGAGAATGTTATGTGTCGTTGTTGTAGTTGAGGTAAGAGTGCGAGAGGCCATTTATGAGGATGAGTGTTGCATGTCTGCACCCAATCAAGGGGGCAAACAAAGGATTGATTGATTTGTAGCAAGAAATTATTAATGTAACTTACGTGTGTGCTCATTGATCCTGGACGGAGAATGGAATGCTGCAATTTTGAGTGAACCATGAGAGTGGTGTACGTGGAACAAGTGAATTTACATTTGCGACACCGAAAGATTTTCTTACGTCGACCCGTTGCTGCAGCAGCTTGTTGATGTCGACTGCTCCCCGCCACATGACGTCTCTTCACCGACGTTGAGATAACTTTGAAAATGACTCGCCGCCCTTTGTGCTCCTGGTGGATGTGGGAGACGCACGCTTCCCGACTTTTGAATTTCGCTTGGCAGCAGGTGCACCGGAAGTGAGATATTTTTGCTAGCTTCCTTCCTGATTCCCCTTCCTCGTCCTCAGCGTCTGGCAAGGGCCGCTTTGTCGTTGTAAGATCTGCGGCACCATGATCCTCCTCGTCCTCCTCTTCCTCGTCTGCCGACTTGTCGTTCTTTCCATCGTCGTCTTCTCCTCCTCCTCGAGAGTGTGCCTTGGCAGAATTCAAAGCCAGGTAGAGGCTGCTGTTGGCTGAGCCTCCGTTCAACAAGGGAAGGGAGGAGAGGAGACCCCCTCCTCCTTCCCCGCTTGGATCTCCTTCAGATGGTGCTGAGAGGAAAGCGTACTGACCGGAGGAGGACGCTGCGGCGGCAGCTGCCGCGGCCGCTGTTGGTGTAAAGAATGGAGCCAACACACCTGACATTTGATGCCCGATGAGATGTTGTTGAAATGCATCTGGTTGTTGGAAGGTATGGAAGCACATTGGACACTGGAAAGGACATTTGGCATCTGGTGTGAGAGGAGATTGGTTTGTCACTGAGTTGGCCAGACCTGTATGTGTCCTTTCGTGTGCATACAGATAGACCAAGAGTGAGGTAGTGAACGGACAGTAAGAGCAGCGATACATTTTGTTCGAGCCTCCTTCCATCTTCTGGAATAGCATTGTTAAAGGATCAAGGACGAGTCCAGGGGAGCCCTCGGGAAATGCGGACGCTTCGCCTAGGACACCGTGTCCACCTCCTAATTGTCCCGCGTGCTCCTTGATCAAGTGAGATCTCATCACTTCCGGGTCTCCGCTGGTGAATCCGCACAGAGCACATTTATTCCCGTCTTTACTCAGCGAGTGCTTCAGATTACAACTTGAGCTCCCTTTCGTCGAACTGCTGCTCCCTCCAGAGCCACCTTTCCCTGAAAGGGAGCCATTCCCCTTCGACATTTTTGGCGAGCGTCTTTGCAAGTTTAGAGACTTTTCAATTGACTTCCACCTGTCTCGTCCCTCCTGCCCGTGATCTGACTGGAGATGACTTTTTAGCCACTTTGAGCTTCGGAATCTCCTCCCACACAGAGGACAAACTTCAGAGAAGTGATTGAAGTAGCGTTCACTCTGATCTTTCTGCCCGAGGATATCAGTTTGTCCGAGGGGGGACCCTGTGTCTCTCGCTCCACTCGCCAAATTCATTATCGGTGGATTGACAATGGGGAAAGTAGCGAGAGGTTGTGGTGGCGGACCTGGAGTTGACGGGTTTGGAGGTGAGGGTCCATCCTCAATGATGCCGTGAGTGTTTTGCTTGTGCACTTTGAGGAAATATTTGGAGCACAGTTCCTTGTTGCAGATGTCACAAGTGACCCCTCCAAGTCCGGTGCTGCTCTCGATGCTAATTCCATGCATTTTCAGCATGTGCGTCCTCATGAAGTACTTGTTACACAGTTCCTTATGACAAATTGTGCAGTAGCTCCGACTGAGCGAGGGACTAGGTCGCTTGGCCGCCGCTGCACTCGAAATACTTGCTGCAGAGCTGCTCTCAGATTTTATCGGATTCCCTCCTGAACTGCCTTTCGGCCCTGGAGTTAGGAATGTTGGGTTGCCCATAATACTGGCAGCGTCGTTACCCGTACCGTCCAGTCTCTCCTTTTGTAGTTGACTATTGCTCGAGCCGCCACTACTCCCGGACATTGACCCTGTGTCGTTTATCTTCTTCGACGCACTGCTATTAATCTCGCCAAGAGGAGACTCGATCTTGACACGAACTCCTCCACCACCTCCAGCTGCTTGCTGTGCTTCAGCAAGGCTCAGAGGAGCGCCCACAGCAGCGGAGGAATGGTAGTGTTGAATGTGCTGCTGGAGAAAGTAGCTGGAGTAGAAGTCTTTGTTGCAAATTGGGCAGACGAGAGAGGATCCAAGGCCAGGCTGTCCCGTGAACTGAGATGCTGTGGGGGACGTGCTGACGTTGGCGAGAGGAGGACTCCAAGCGACTGCAGAGGTGGACACCCGATTCAGTTCCATGATCATGGTTTGGAGACGGCGTAAGTCATCCGAGTCAGAGGTGGCCTCTCCTCTGTTCTCCATGTCGACAGCTGCTGCCGAGGAGGATTTGTGTGCCGACTCGGGCTTTACTTCGCCGTCGTTATCAGAGTCAAAGCCTTGATCTGTGTCACCCTCATTCTCCTCTCTTCCGTTTGAGGATTTGCCACCGCCGCCGCCGCCACCAGCACCAGCGGCTTGCGTGAAAATGGAAGCTGCCTCGGACATAAGTTTGCTTGTCAGAGGATCTGATGGCTCCTGCTCCGACTCGGGGTGGAAGTAGGACTTGTGCATGCGAAGGAGGTATATTGTTTGGAAGGAGCGATTACAGATATTACACTCGTAGTCCATTTCCGTGGTATTCCCATTGCTGTCAAGAAGTGCCGACTCCGTGCCTTGATCGTCAAATGCAGAGGGGATTGGCTGGAAGGAGAGGAGAAACGGTGGGAATGCCGACTGAAGCAGAAGTCTGTGCTTCTTGATAATGTGACTGCGGAGAAGTTGCTGGCTTGGAAATTCACGGAAACAAAACTGACAGGTATTCTCCGGATTGACGGTTCCCAGTTGCTGCGGCTTCAATTCCAAGGAAGACAGTTTGAAAGATGAGTTCTCGCCAAGATTTTCAGGACTTCGCAATCTTGCATTCTCTCCCGCTGATATCAGTTCCGACTGGAAGCTGTTGAGAGAGTTGGTGGGAGCGTGGCTCGACTCGTCCGAATTACCAATTTCTGCATCTTCCCTTTGTCCTTCTTGGCCTCCATTCCCTCCACTCTCCTCCAAGTGCTTTGTTACCAAGTCGAGACCCAAGGTTTCCAAGCCGATTTCACGAAGAGTTGGAAGCCCTGGGATGGTCTCCTCTCCAGGTCTCTTCCCACTCTCACTCATCCCATTGGAGAAATTTAGTCTGCTCGACTTGCCGCTCGTGCTTCCACCTGTTTTCCCCTCTCGACTGTTGCCGTCCGGAGGTATGGGAATCCCATGAATTTTCGCTTTGTGTCTTTTGAGAAAGTATTTGTTGCAGAACTCCTTTTGGCATAACTCACAAAATGACTCACGCTGCTGGTGACTACTCCCTCCGCTACTCGCCCCACAACTTTTCTCCCCTCCGGTGGCAAAACTGGAGGCAAATGACGACTCCACTGCGGCGCTCGACGAGCAGCCCGTTTTGAGGAGAGACGCGGACGACGACGAGGTTATCGGTTGCTGAGGTACGCTCTGCGACAGGGAGGACAGTGGATTGCCTCCACTCCCATGAGTAATGTTGAGGAACGAGGTAGAGGATGGAGAGGATGAGGAAATTGCCGCGGCAAGGATTTGGTTGGAAGTGAGGGAAGCGGTGGACACTTCCGAGTAGACGCCGTGCTTGTTTGCCTTGTGTGTTTTGAGGAAGTATTTGTTGCAAAACTCTTTGTTGCACAAGTCACAGTACGCTTCTGGATTGAAGATCCTGTGGGGCGGCATGTTTGGCCCTGAGGAGCCCACTTGCCCGTTTTGATTTGACCCTGTTGACGACGTAGTTGAGTTTGGGGTGCCCGGGGGCGGATTCGCACTCGACTGGTGAATCCCGCCCGAGCCACCAAGACTTGAATGTGATTGCTGGAAGTAGTTGGAACTCGCTGTAGGAAAAATCGCGGAGAATGGACTAGAGTTAGTGATTGAAAACAAGGGGGGAGAGAACTGTCGGGGATTGGGTGGAGAGCCACACCCTGGTACAACTCTGTTCAGAGGAGATGGCAAACTTTTGGTCCCTTGTCCTGCAGCTTCAGTCTTCTCTGTTTCGATGGAGGAATTGCACCCTGTCGGCTGGACGCTCAAGCATGACGTGAGAACGGATGACGAATGTCCAGTCAGCAGGCAGTGCTCTTGGCCCCCAGAGTCAGGCTCGCACTTGCCAGTTAAGTTGAGTGGAAGCTGCTGCCGGCTCGTTTGCAACATGCCCTCCTCCTCCTCATCGTCTTCCGACTTGTGTTGTGCTTGGTTTTTGCGGTGTCGGTGGTGTCGTCGACCATGTATCGACAGCTCTCGCTCTGACGACAGCTCACCAGCCTCGTCCCCTTCGGAGCCGGTGCCTGCACTCTCGGAGAGGAGAGAGCCGTGCTCCCTTCCCCCGCCGAGGGGTAGCTCCGTCGCCGGGATGCGAACTGGACGTGATTGCTTCCTCCTCTTCTTCCCCTTCGCGTCCGCCGACCCTCTGTAGTCCATCGCTTGGGACTCGGAGTCGTACGCCCGGTCCAGCCCTTCTTCACATGCTGACCACACGTTGGGATTGTCTCCGGGAATGACGCTACCGCCGTGCTGAAGAACAATCTCATCGTTTCCACTTTCAAAACTACTGTTGCTTTCAACGCGACAAGTTTCCTCTTGCGGAGGATTTTCGGAGTGAATTAGTGTTGTTGTAGCATGGAGCCCGCCTGTTGGCCCGCCATTTAGTGTAGCTGTTGTTGCCATCGCCAAATTGACACACCTACATTAACTCTGATGGCCCGTGACCCAACTAGAGGTCGGATTGGGTCCAACAAAGAGTTTCGCTGTTGTGAACAACAAACAAATCAAACAAATGATCCCCATATCATCACACAACTCCAAAAAATCTCTCCTCTCAAATCCATGCTGTAAAGCAAGCAAAAGCATATAAAAGCTCTATAGATATACACTTGCATAATGTATGCGCAAGGCTATACTAAATTCTGATGAAATCAAATCAAGTGGAAAAATGCAAATAATAGTAATTACAGAGATCCCTTCGCCAACGAATGAAACGGGGCAAATAATGAATGAAATGAAAGAAACCAGTGATCCTTGCCTTTGACATAGTCTCCTGCAATGAATAGCAAGCACATTTTGACAGTATCCCACTCTTTTCACAAACCACTCATCATTATCATCCACTTTCTGGGAGAACCCTTTCTTGTTCATACTAAAATCACGATGTGAAAAGAAGAGGAAAAAAACTTTTTTTTTCTCTCTCTCTCTCTTTCAGTGTATAAATGTATATCTATGTTTTTCACTCTGAAAAGGAAACTTGAAAAACGAGATTATCGCATTAACACTTTCCAGTCGTGTATAACACTCTTAAGCACTATAGTCTTTTGTATATACATTTAGCCCCAGTGTACACACACACAGCCACATGCACGAGAGAGAGTGAAGCGAGTGCGAGAAACACACAAACATTTATCCTGGGGCAATATAAGGCATTTCCCTTTAAAAGGCAAAAACACGGTTGTTCCTTTGTAAAAAAAACCACTGGAACAACCCCACTATTTTCTTGTGTACACGTGCATAATATTTATTTTCCACTAAGTTGACTACATCGTGTTCTACTTTAAAAATTGCACGACTCCTTGTTCACACAGAGCAAACAACCAGTAATTTTGTTTAGCCTTTTGTCGTCATAAAATCTTAAATTGCACATAAGACGGAGAGGAGGATGATGATGATGACGATGACTAGAGCAGAATAACGCGTATATGCACAATGACATGTAAAGTATAAAACGATGGAAAAAAGTTATAATTTCCTTTCCGAAAGTTGGTATTGCACTCCTATTGTTTTCAGTTGACTAGGAAATGACTGGAACGAAAGCTAAAAATAAAAAAGCATGTTTTCTTTGGGAAGACGTCACACACAAACGGAGAAATGCGGACAAAGGAAAAGGGGAGAAAATGTGTTTTCTTCTTCTTTCTCTCTCTTCCGCTACGAGAAAATGTAAAGTAAATTTTCACTCCCACACCGAGAGTTGGACAGTGTGACTTTCATCGTCACAAAACTCGTGAGGGGAAAACCGCCGTTTCTCCTTAACTTCACTTATTTCCCAGAAGAGTATAAACCTGATGTCAACTTTTCAGTTCAAGAATATTCAAGATGAGGACGGCAATAGTTTTTTTTAAACAAAAGCAGTGACTAGCTTTTCCTTTGGTTAGGTTACTCAATTTTCTCTCATAATTTCTGTCGTATCAACAAAGATTTTCAAAAAAAAATCCTGGCTAAGAATGGAAAACTGTCAAGGCGAGAAGAAAGGGAAGATTACACACATTTAACACGTACATACGTCTAACGCGTATATATAAAAGTTGAGTGTTTCTTTCCTATTCTCTCGAATCAGATCAGATGGGGAACATGTTCCGTTTTTTCAGGAGAGTACGTACAATAGCCAAGTGGGAGAAGTGAAGGCTTACGGAAAAAAACTATATCTTACAAGATTCATCACTATCATCACCACCACCACCACACTAACATTACAACTACAGCGGCGAAACACCAGGACGAGGACGACGACGACGAAGAACACGACGACTCGACTGCTGCTTCTTGTGCATGCTCTAGCTCTTCACTGTTCGCACTGGAGGCAAGTAAGGAGTGAACGTCTAAACGAGGAGCACACTAGCACACCACCGCACCAAACAAAAACAGCCACTCGCTCACTACGATTTTTTTCTGTGTGGACGAAGTCGACTTCACTCCTAAACTCAGGAGGAGTAGACAAGACGAGCAGCAATTGGGAAATGAGAGGCGAAGAGAAACCTTGTGTTTTTTTCTACTCACAAATATGCCCAACAGAAAAACATTTTCTACGTGAAAACGTGGAGCGGCGAAGGTAAGGAGAAGAATGACGAAGGGAGAAATGAACGTGGAGGAATAGGGAACATTGTTACAAAATACACAACGAAGCCAGCATCGGGAAAATGAGAGCGGCTTGCTCTGCTCCTCTCTCTCTCTCTCTCTTCAGCTTCAGCTTTGGCGAAACCTTTTGCTTGTCTGCTTTCTCTCCCAAAAATCCCAACTTTTTTCCCCAATTCCCTGAACCCTACTCTTTTCGATGTCGTGTGTTTGTGCTACCTACAACCTACCACCACCACACCGCTACCAATACGAATGCCTCCTCTTTTGCTGGAATCGAATGGAAGGATGATGATGATGATGATGATGCATGCATCAAATACAGAGAACCATTATCGTTCAGTTTGAGAGAGCGGATGCCCGTTATAGTGTTGCCTTTTCCATCGCTCCTCTGTATTGTACTGAAAACCCTGTTTTCCTCCAACAGTAAAAACCTTTTGTTGAGAGGCAATGCACACAAAAAATTTCCATACTTGTGTCGTTCCTCTTCCCTTTTTCCACATGTATGGAAAAAGCTGAGCGATTACTGCACACTATTTTTTCCTCGAACCTCTCCGTTTTCTATCTTTTTCTCTCTCTATTTAGCTCGCACATTTAATCCAAAAGAGCTTTATTACTCAAAAAAAGTATATCGAAGAGGAACTAAAATGCATGAATATACATTTTATACGGGGGACAGGACAACATAGGCCTTCCTTTTTTCATTTTGTTGAAAAATATATATATATTTGATCCTCGACCGTCTTCTTTTCAAAACAACCATATACCTAAAATTATATCGCATCGCATCCACAATGCATATCATATCAGTATCTGATTTGGGGGGAATGAAGAAGAAAAAAGAAGAAGCCAGTTGTATGGTTTTGCACCCTGACAATTTCAGTGGTCATTGGAGGAAGAGACGTAAAATGTTGACTTTTTCCAGGAATGTTCGTATTGGACGGAGTGGTAGAGAGATAATGTCTCGTCGACACTTGCCATTATATTTTTTTCATTTTCCAATGTTCTTCTCTCAAATATTTATGGGGATAATTGGGAAACTAGAATTTAGTATAAAAGGTGCATGCCACTTTTCTACCAAAAAAACAAACCCTTCTGCATTATTCCTTAGAATGTGTGTGTGTGTGCTGCCCCTTGTTCCAGCTAATTCCTTTTACTTGAAAAAATAAATTGCCATGTGCAATTTAACATTAACTCTTCTAATAATCGTTATAATTTGGTGGGGAAACATTATTACGGAATAGATATTGCGTAGTTTCTTTCTAACCCATGTGTTCAACTTGTGTGTGTGTACCCACACGTTGTCATCTCACCAATTTCCTTTCGTTTTTTTTTTGTTTCAGACTTGTGTTTTTATTTGTCAAAAGAATAAAAGGGGAAAAGGGTTCTCCTGTCTTCATTGAAAGGCGAACGAAAAAAAACTTTGATGGATTAAGTTTTTTCTTGTGAAAACGAAAAAAAAAACAATAAAGTACATAGATCGATAATCCACGAGGAAGTGAAGTGAAGGAGAAAGAAAGAGAACTTTCAAAAGTGCCATAATTGCTTTACTTAGCTAATTAGACACATTTTTTACTTTGTTCACGGGAGAAAATATATTGTGTGATTGGAAAAGAGAGAGAGAGAGAGAGAAAAAAAAAACTCATTCCGTTTTCCCTCTCGTTTCCCTTTCTTGTGACAAATATTATCCGCCAAATAAAAATGAGTAGAGAAAAAAATCTACCACACCATCTATCTCGATATGAATCAAAATTGTCTGACAAACAAATAATATGACAAATTACAAGGGGCCACCCATTTCACGTCGTTACTGTTACAAGAATGGAAGGAGAGAGAGAGTACAATCGTTTTCAAGAAAATTACCCAACGTTCAATTACGAACAGTGTGTGTGTGTGTCGCTCCTCTCCCGCATATTTACTTGGCATTCTCTCTCTCTCCTTCGTCTTTTGTCTCAACTACAAATTTACAACGTTCATATATGCCGTCTTCGTTTGCTCAACAACGCTCGAAATGAAATTGCGTTTGTGAGAAACGTCCATTTCTCTCCATAATACCTTTCCCACTCGTGCGTTCCATGGAAAATTATTCCTTGTTTCCCCTCAAACACAATAAATGGAAATATGTGAGAGAAAACATGGCTTCTTGCACATATCGCTGTTTATAGAATATTGGATAAAATATGACTTACATAATACATGCATATACACATACACACATTCCCCAATTTTACCAAACTTTCTTTATTCGATTTGAATAGTTAGTTTCGAGCTTTCATAAAAAAAGCTCGAGACACACACTCACAGCTCAGCTGGCCAGAGTCTTTCAGTCTGAAGGAAATGAACCGTTAAGAAATATCGTGCGGGTTCACTTCACTTCACTATCCCAAATTCCGTATCAAAAGTAAAAACTCAATATACTCCTACACACATGCATGACCTGAGCACAGAGGTATTTATAAATGTCTGAAAATCAAATAAGACAAAAAAACAGCAGAACAAGTTGCATTCTTCATGGACAAAGTCAATAGGAAAGAAAATATAAAAAGAAAATTCTCATTATAAAGCTAATCATGCGCGGTGTGTGCACACAAGAAAGGGAAAAATATATTCTCCATTTTCCAGGAGCACACTCACTCCACTTTTCGTTCGGTTAGACGAAAGCTATTTTTTGTGTTTAAATTTTCCCTTGTCGTGTGCTCAAGGTGGAAGAGAGTGAGAGAGAGAGAACAAGAGGGGAAATATCTGCATAAGTATACCTACAAGATTGGCTTGTTCGATCGGAGAAAATGTATATATATTTTTAGGTGATTGTCACAAAATATGCGCTGCGTGCTTGCCACTAATGCTTCTTTTCTTGTAATTTGTACTTTGCAGCGAGCATTTTATAGGGGATTGTGATAATTTTTTTTAAAAAAATGGATAGCTATAAACGCAGAGGGATATATGAACATATATAAATGTAGAATATTAATGCAAAAGGTTAAAAATATGTATTTTTCTTTCTCCGGAATTCCAATTATGTTTCTTGCTCATATGAGACGTTTTTTCGTCGTCTTGAACGTCAGTGAAATCCTACCGAGTTTTTAATTACATCGACATGCAACATTTCATTGTCTTCCGGTTTTTTTCAAGTCGTCTCCAATCTGAGGAGTGTGAAAGCTTCAGCTTTTTTTGGGAGAAGGAATTGATTTTTATTTACGAACCACTTCACTTCAGAGAAGGAAAGCAAGTAATTTTTTTCTTCGTCTTCCTTCTCCTTACATTTCATTTCACTCATGTGTGCTTTGCATTTTAATGTTTACCCGAGTGCTTTGATACTCCATTTACTCGGAAAGGGGAGAAGGGGAAGGAGGACACAACTAAAGAAAAGCAGACACAGGAGGAAGATTAGATGGTTTGAAATGAGTTTCTCTTTTGTATGTTTCGTACGAAAATGGAGGCAATTTTGACCTTTTTTTATAAAAACGAGAGAATGACCAGTGGAGTTTCACTGTGTTGAGAGAGAGAGAGAGAGAGAGAGAGAGAGAGAAGAGTTGACGTCGATACCCAAATGAAATCCCTTCTAGGCGTTCATTTCAATTACAGTAAGAAATTAGAAAAAGCACAAGCGTTTGCCAGCCGAAAAGGAAGGGAAGCGAGAGAGATGTCAATAAACGGTACAATAAACAAAGAGGAAAAAAGTGGGAGAGAAAAAGGAAGAAGTGAAGAGAAGAGGAAGAAAAAAAATCGCACGTTGTTCTATATGTACATTTAGGATGATTCTCTTGTGGCAGACTTATTCGGAGAAAAAAAATACTCTCCATATAAACTTTATATGCTCATTTCTCACATGTGTGTAGGGAAGATATATTGAAGTTATACCTAATTGGAGTTTTACACTGGATTCTGTGTAACACAAAGTATTCCTAAGTTATAGAGAGGACAATGAGTTCCCTTCAATATAGTTGCATAAAGAAAAGAGAGAGAGTACACTCTGGCTGGAGAAAATATCATTTCACTCCAGCCCTAGCTTGCACTCTTCTGTTCTCTCTCTCTCTCTCTCTCTCTCTTGAGTAAGCTTGTGTGTATCCAGAGCCATTTAGCAAAGAGCAGTTTCTCGTTCTCAAGAGTAGAATTTTCTATAGTGTCGTGCACAGTAATGCGTTTAGAGAGAGAGAGAGAAACGCCGCGCCGTGTGTGTATACGTCGTCTGGATATTATGTGGTATGCATACATGACGTGTTCCAAAAAACGTGTATATGAGCTCACTTTCTCTCGAAGAGAGAGAAAAAAGCCGTATTATGACTTACGTCAGCCACGTATTTACTTTTTCTTTCTGGACTACCAATCACAGTCTTAACACTTCTCAAACTCATTTTTACAGCCAATACAAAACAACTTATATAAAGCTTTCTCCAAGCTTTTTTTCTTCTTCTTCTCTCTCTACACTTGGATTGAATGCCATGGCGAAATGAGACTTTACCAATCAAAGTGCCTCAGTCGAAAATGTTTCTAAACTGCTTCTATCCTAATGAATACCTCCAGAGTAAACTCACGATGTTTTCCAGTCTTTTTCTCCTGCTCTTCACTTTTTTTTCTCTCTCTCGCCTTCGCTCCATCCTTTTTTCGCCTCTTTCTTGTCTTCGCCAAAGGACTACTGGCGCCCCAAAACCCCTAATCGCGTTTTCTTCCATTTTACCTCCATAGATTTCCCCTCTCAATCTCTCTTTGAACCGATTTCTCCTTCTTTCTCACTATTCTCTCCTTTTGTAAGTTCATTAAAGAAGTGAACTTCATTTAGGCTACTTGTTAAATTACTGTCATTTTATTTTCGCGAGGGAATCTTCCACACTTTCGCCCCCTTTCCAATTTCCTCTCCTCAAGAAACAAGGGACACCGGAAAGGAAAAGGAAATGAAAAGACAAAAGTTAAGGATTGAACGGAGTGCGTGGATGCCATTTTTCGTAAAAGTAAAAGACAAAAGGAAAATAAAAATAATTGGAGATGAACAAGGCGAAGAATTTGTTGAAATTGCGAAAGGGCGAACAAGAAATTTTGCTCTAGTTCCCTATTCGCTGATTAGTGTGGGGAAAATCAATTTTTTGTAATAAAAGTGGTCTGGGAATTATATGGCATTAAGAGACATGTAGTAAGCTGCTGCCCAGAAATTTGTCAACAAGCGAGTCACTCGTCAATTTCAGTTGTTGAAATTGAGTTATTATTTTCCTTCAAATTTGACATCGAATCCGAATGTCTGCGCTACACAAACTTCAAAAAAGCACAAAATATAATTTTTCTCCGTCAGTCAATATCCACTTGTGTCTTGTGTGTTGATGGTGGGTTGTCTGTCGGCTCGATGGTGTGGCGGCTGACAAAAATAACAGGATTGAATAATAGGACACTTTAAATTGGCACTTGGTTCTCCACTGCAATTTTCGATGGGCGACAAACAACCATTGACAAGCCCACTTGAGTCGACTCTCACTCCGTGAACAAGCCAAGGCAGGGAAAAGTGTGTGGCGACGCTGGACTTTGTTCGAGTGAAAAAGAGGCGAGCAAAAGAGAGGAGAACAACATATATGCATTCCCCCTACCTCCCATGATTATACTCACTAAATTTTAAATAAATTCAAAAACTAGAGATTGAATGGGTGGAGTGTGCTACATTAAATATTCAGCAAGCACGAAATAAGCTTTAACAAGGCGAGCCATATATATGCATACATGCGGGTAGACAAGCTACCATTTAGTCTTACAAGGGAGCAGTATAAAAACTCCTCCTTTTGACAAACAAGGCGCATTTTCAACTTGCAATAATAATCAGTACATGTGGCCAAGCTGAGAATGGAATGAAAAAAATAGAAAAAAGCGAGAGAGAGAGAGAGAGAGAGAGAGAG
>JAQFZW010001206.1:0-31176 GCA_034687055.1 Heteromurus nitidus
ATCGAGAGAGAGAAGAAGAAGAAAACCACACACTCGAACCGTGTCCGTCTGCCATGCTCAAGCACATTTTCTTCCTTCCTCATGCCATCTTATCCCTGATCCTAATGCAGTATTATAGGCCGCTTTTTGAAAGAAGGAATTGAATGGGAATAAGATTTCGAATGGCAAAGCTGAAAATAGCGAGTGTTGTTGTTCATGTTCCTCGTTCCTCTGTCTTCTGTCTTCCCTTTAAAAAACCCTTGCTCGTCGCTCGAGTGGGAAAGAGGATGATAGAAAACGGAAGATCTCTGCCATATGTCTGACGAGAGAAGGGAAAAAGGGAATGATGTGTCTATACTCTCTCAGAGAGTCATCATCGTGATCATTGACGACTTGGATGCAGTATGCATTGCACCCGTACACAATAAGAGAACTCACACACACACCTTCCTTCCTCTTCTCCTCGCTGGTCTGGCTAACTGTTGGCTCAGTGCACATTTTTCCGTAAGAAAAGACAAGGGTTGAAAACCCGAGTGAAAAAAGAAGGTAAAGGGGTATATTATATCCACATTTTCCTCAGATCAAGCAAGAGCTCCACCACATATCTCTGCTTCCCTATGCGAAAGCCTTTAGGAGGAGCGGCTTTTTTATTGCATGTGATGCTGAATGCATGTATACATTTTTTTGAAGCTATTACGCATTACCTATTATGTGCAGAAGAGATGCAACTCGTACACAGGCCTTTTGAGAAAAAGCCAAGCTCACCTGAGTGAGTGAGTGAGAGAGAGGGCTTTTCAGTGCTCCTTCACAATGGAAAAAGTTGTTTAAAAAGGCAAAAGTAGGAATCTCACAGGTGGGACTCATCCTATCGCTTCCTGTACACATAATCTACAAGAAGAAACGCTTACGAAGAAGGAGACGAAGACTCGTTTCATTTTCTTATGTGAATGGTGGTGCATATTATATATGCTTTTCTCTAACCGAATTCAACTCTGGTACGTTGGAGGAGAGGAGAGTTTTCAATGTATTCTCAATTTATGCTGATGGTCTGCAGGCAGGCCGAGGGTTTTTGGCTATCCGTCGTCTTCCTTTCGTCCACAGTCCGCACACAGACACACTGTATACCTGTTGCAATTCTAAGTTTCCATTGACTTTTTTTAGGCAGTCGCGTTCACATTCATGAGGCATGGTCGCCTCAATCTCAACGCCACTATGCAAGTATTGTTGAAGACTAGACAAACGGTCTTTTCTCGATATTCTGCATGTATTCAAATATGCATACGCACACATACTGTTTTTGCCGATTGTTGAAGAGTGGGAATGAGATGGATGCAAAAGGAAAAGGAGTATGAGCATACGTTCTTTTTTACTCAAAGACAAAACTGTAAGATTGCAATAAGAAAATGCAGTCAGGCTTTAATGCAAAAGTGTATATATAAATGATTCTTTGCCATGTTTGATATGATGATGATGATGCCGAATCTCGTAACGCAAAACGTAACAATGCTCGTCGTACCTGTTGTGTGCGGCAAGCGCGCTGTATATATATATGCACTTCACTTGCATGCATACCTACACGGTTACATGATATCCAACTGCCGTTCAAAAGTACGTAATGCAAAGGTAGGTAAAAAAAGGGTGAAGATAGTAAAGGGTTTTTCAACACATTCTACAAGTTAGTTAGCTACTAGCTGCTGAGCAGAACAGGAGAGCACTCAGTGTAGTCCTCTTCGTTTTGTTTTTTTTAAATAAAGTAAATTTGTTTTGTTGTTTTTCGCCAGTTTTCTAATTCCTTCCCTGATTCACGACGACATCGACCACAAATCATTTATTATGTGCATATTATTTCTTCAAGTTTTTTGAAGAAAGTTATTATTATTTTTTTATTGAGAGAGAAGTATTCTCGAGTGTTGAGAGAATGAGTAAAAAACGCCACACTCTTATGACATGATGAAGTGTTTTCAGTTTTAATTATTTATTTTTGTCGCTTCGCATGAAAAAGTGACGGAGGTATATTGTTGTGGTGTCCATTTTGTCGGGAGTTTTTCTTTGTATACCTTCTCCGGTTTGTTGTATTTTTAAAAAGTTAAGTATATAAGAAGTGAAATAGAGGGAAAATAGAAAGGAGAAACCGTTTTGTGTACTTAAACATAGTTCATCTACTTTCCGTTTTTTTTTTGTTTTTTGTGTGGTTAATCCTGTCGTCACAGGATTATTCTATTTCTTATTATTGGATTGTGTGATACCGAAAAAACGGAATAAGTTTGGATTTTAGTTGGAGGATACGCTGTACATGGCATCAACATCGCCATGGGAACAGGTAGGCAAAATTATTTACTCTATCTTAACTACATCCGCATGGTATCGTCGTCATCAACCAAACTTCTGTGGAAACTCAAGTGACCAAATTTGCAGTTGCTTTAAGAAGTGGGGAAGCCCAGGAAAAGATTTTGATGTTTACATGAAACAGCCTTATAATTATAGAGATATGCACATGGAGAGAGAGAGACGCTTCTGAGAACAGAAATCATACTCGATGATACGAACTGTCGCCTCGTCATTGTTTAGTTCTTGGCTCAGCTGCCGCATCTCATCGTGAAGCTTTCTTTGACTTGTGATTGTTACGAGAGCATGCGTGTTTTTTTGCGTGCATCTTCAACTCCGCAGTCACATGCAAATGTAAACTCTCCTCGAGTGTCAGCGTCCAATTCACAAATCAATGGAGGAAGGCAGCTGACTGAAAACCATTTTCACTTTCATGGGACGTTTTTGAAATGTTTATTACGTGTACAAATTGAAGCAAAAGGGAAGCAGAGAGAGAGAGAGAGAGAGAAAAAAAAACTACAAATTAGAGCTTGTGCAGTTGAGAATGCTAGGGAATGTAGACTGCGATGAGGATGATCTTGTATGCAATTTATGCAAATTCAGAGCTGGTCATCATCATATTCGTTATTAAAACATTTTTGCCATTTACTCTCTGATGAGAGGAGAGATGAGAACAGTTCTCCTCTTCAGCTACTTTCAAATCAACCCATTTTACGATGATCGTTTCGATTGATTCATTATTCTTTTCTGGTATGGGGCCTTGCATCATTTGAGGAATAAAGTATAAAGTACATGCACACGGAAATATGTGCATTTTAGATTAACACGAAAAAGAGAATAAGAAGAGAGAAAAAACTTGTCATCGAATCTACCTTTTAGCATGATATGTGGTGCAATTTGAAAGCAACCTGTTCGATGAGATGACAGTTGTTTTTGTGTTGATATCCATTCAAATTGGACCGACCGGTCCAGAAGACCATGGGGAAATATCAAATTTAATACACAAAACTCTGCAGATTCTGCACTTTTTCCTGTGGTTTAGCATACATATTTTTTTCTTGAGAGAGAGAGAGAGGATGTTAAACCGTATAAATTACTTTTTACATAACATTTTTTTCTTACATAATTCCATTTTATGAAAGGGGTAAATAGAAAAAAACGGAAATCTGCACTCGCACGACATCCACTCTTCCGTCACTTGTCAAATACATTATGTGATATTTTCCCCGATGAAACTTGTTGTCACCAGCGGGAGGAAAGAAGGGAAAATTTAATCTGCACATGACAAGTTTTGTGCATAGTTTTTTTTCTCTCGAGCGAACGAAAGGAAGTACAGGGAAAATGCACATTGTGACAAAAGAGGAACAAGCAAAAAGATACTATTTTGTTATATATATTTTTTTCTGCGGTTTTGGGACTTGGGACATGAATGCCGGTTTGTGTTGCGTGTTCCCTGTCACCTTGTCTCATTTCGGCATGCTTTGAGAGGAGAGGAGACAACATTCGCTAAACAATTCATTCATCCCCTGGTGGGATTTATCTCCATGATTATGTTGACGGGGTAAAGGAATCATCATGTTCCCGTTGTCTTGTGAGAAGAAAGCTCAGCTCAAATCTCTCTATGAACATACATACTTTTGCATGATGCACAGTTGCAGACCGTTAGCTGGGGAAAAAACGACTTTGACATTGTGATTCGTAAACGATATGGTATACTTATATGCTTTTTTTATGCACTTTTCAACTTTGTGAAGGTGACGAGAAAATTTTGTCCGGCAATTTTCACATTTCACGGTTAAAACGGATAAGTGCCGTGGAAAGGAAGCGAGGAGAGGGAAGTTGAGAGATTATGATGAGAAGGAAGGTTGGCTTGGTTATCAACTTGTTTCGTTTCACCGTGTCACGTTCATCTTTCACGAGTGCTGAAAAATGATCAAATGAAAAAACAAATGTTTTTGTTTCAATCCTTGTTTACTTTACTTCCTGTAACAGTCCAAGCCCATCCATACATCGTTCAAAATGGCAAAACGTCATTTTTATGTCAAGACATTGTATATGTAATTGCACCAAGTCACGCAGGTCCAGAGAGTTACGAAATCGTCTCAACATGCTAATTATTTTTTTGTTCCTCGTCGTCTTCTTCCCTTTCCGTTTAAAACGGTATCATATTTTGATTTGTGTTGACGCTGACTCAAACTTTCTACATAAGCCAACAAGGCAGAAGGTCGATTGAATGCAGACACGAGAAATACTTTTTTTTGTGCACTTCATTTTTCCTTTTGAGCGATGCATGCTAATGAATGGACAAACTCATGCATTTCAATGAATGGGATGAAGTCACTTTTTTGCGACTTGCAGGTAGAAAAGGCAGAAGAGATAATTATGTTATAATAAGTAAGCAGGTCAATGCGCATATAACATTTCTCTTTTGCTCAACGCAACCACACATTAGCATCATCATCACACTACTTTTTTTTAAGTGTCATATCGTATCATCACTCAACACAAGGAATGAATGAATGAAGTTAATGAAGTTTTAGTGTTTTGTTTCGTTACCAGCGAAATATACTGATGCTATAAATAAGGAGCAACTTGGAAGAGGAGTTCTCCATCGGCTCATTCATTATTGCTTTAACCTCATTTTAACTTTTGAGCAAGTCTAAAGGGCTATTTTTTCTACGAATGGAAAAAAGAAGCTCTCGTGAGTGTGCTTGCACCCTTTTCACTTCAACTTAAAACACGTTCACGACAAAAGAATTTATTAGTTCGGAATGCAATATTATTATGTGAAATGTGAGGCTAACGGGGGAGTGTATGTGGTCTATGGTGTGATGTGTGATCCAAAATACACGATTCACTTTCATTTCCAAAGAGATTTATTGCTCAATTTGTAACTGGCTGAATAGTAATCTATGGACAGACTGTTTAAAAAAAGAAATTATAAAATAATAATGTTAAATGTTATTAGACCAGACCAGCCTCTCTTCGTCTTTTTTTTCTCTCTCTCTCTCTAAAGCCACAAAATTTTTAATCACTTGTTTACAATGAAAAGGATGAAATGCACTTTTTTATGCACTTCTGCAGCAGAAGGTGACTTTTTTATTCTAATTTTCCTATTCAGGATGAGCATCAACCTGTAACAAAAAAAATTGCAAAACGAATCTTTACTTTTATTCTCATGAAGAAGCTTTTACTCATTTTTTATGCGAACTCTGTGCGCGCAATGCAGAGTACAAGTTTGTAACAGTAAGTTGCTGTTTATTCTTCTCCAAGTCCCTTTTCTCACCCGAAAACAAAAGCAGACTAGTGAACTTCCCCTTTGTATCTGCTCACACAACCAGAAACTTTTGTCAGTTTTCTTTGGAGTAAAAAACGTGTTGACTTCTTTATAAATAATCACAGTGCATAGGTACATCGGAGTAACATTTTAATTCGCACTTTTCATTTGTAACCAAAAGATAAGTTTTTCATAATTCGGCTTAGCCAAAAGAAAGGATGTTTTTAAAAATTTAAAAATCAAAGCAGGAATGAAATAATGAGTCGTTTTATCGGTAATGAGTCTCCACTCATTTAATGGGATGCGCATAAATAACCAAATCATTCAACTTGCAAAATTTCAGCAATTTTATTATTGCATATATATACTTTGTTTTGCTCCCTGTGAGACTTGTGGTGATTATCCAAGTTACAGATTTGATTTAGCAATTATTTCCATTTTTCAACCTCTCCACTTGAACGAGCGTTTTAGTTGTCGGCACACTGGGAATGTAATTCAAACGAGGGAAGAATAGAAATTGCACTAAATTTTCTACGCAAGAATGTAAACATGATATGCAGCCGTCTATAGAGAGCTAGGAATCAATAAAGAGGAATTTTAATTCGTGTGGTTTGGCTGGGCTTCCAAATCCAGTTCAATCTTTCTATTTTCATCGGAGACGAGAAGTTGTTGAAACTGAAAGGGCAAGAACTAGTTATTATTGAGAAGGAAAATAACATATTTGCAAAGTATACACGATGTCCGTGCCTCCACTTACATTTTTCGCAAAAAGGGGATCAGAGGAAAAAGATGATTGCAGACTTATAGTCATTAAAGTCATGTTATGTTCACTGCAAAATCAAAGCAAAATTTTTTCTTGGCAAAAAAACAGTTCTTGCTGAAAAGTTTATTCCACCCGGTCATTTTTTTCCTCCCTCCTTTACTTCTCTCAGGGCAAAAAGGAATTAAGCAAGTAATTGTTCAAAAACGCACCTGTCATAACTGACTCTCTTACTCCATCAGAGAGAGAGAGAGAGAGAAAGAAAAATTATGCGAAAGCGAATTGCAAGTGTAACGGTACATTTTTTGAGGGTTAATGAAAACCTTTAAAAAATCCATGTACACGTTCCTAACAGTTGTTTAATGCAAGTGAGAGTTTAATCTTAGCAAATGAAAATACGTATCGAGTATCTTGTTGGCAGGATTCCATGCTCTCAGAGAGAACCTCAATCAAGAGAGATGGTTATCGTATCAATAAAAAATGTATCGGAACATGAAACAGGAGCAATATGGATACATTTTTTCCCCTGTCCGATGAGATAAGAATGAATCATTAGACGATCTACGGAAAACATGCGGAAGAGTTTATCCGGTTTGGTAGTCATGGACATCCATCCACAATCCGCACATTATATCATCATACGGATATACAATTCTCCTCAAGTCTCTGAGTTACATCGAAAAAATAATAATTTAAAAAAAATGTAAATAGCTTTAATGAATAAAACAAGGCAATACACTCAAAAATCCGAGTTGAACTTGGAATCCACATTATTATTCTCACTTCATTATTATGTAATTCAGCAAGAGGAAGATTGAATTTAATGAAAAAAAATGGAAGAGAGTAATTTTCTAATTATTACTCTTGCTGAAATGGCCCATACCCCATACCTTGTGCTAAAGCAAAGTGGACGCCTTTTTTGAGGAGCTGAAAAGTGCAAAAGCAATGAAAAAAGTTCATTATCCAATTGTTGCAGATTAAGACTTTTTTTATATTTCAGACTGCGTGTATGTGTGTACATTACATAAAACAGAACAGGCATTGCATTACTTCTTGCATCCTTCTTTTTTTTTAAAAAAAGTACTTCCTTTGCAGAAATTGTTTTGTGTGTGTGTGTGTTAGGTTAGATATCGATACAGAAAGCAATATAAAATGAGTATGAAGGAGTGGGCTCAACCAAGGTCAAAATTCTTGAAAATGTTTAGCTGCACCAACATATTGCACTACTACACACCTTTATACCTTTACCATTTCCGTGGCTTCTCATCTCGCTCACAAATCTGAGACGGTGTTGTGTGCGGGGCTCTCCTCCTCGAGTAATTTAAAGTAGTACTTGTGATAATAAAATAATAGCATACTTTCATCGAAATAGATATACGCCAAACATTCCATTAAAACTATATAATAATATTCTTCCATAGATTTATCTTTCTGACTGTCTTACTGTTTTGTATGGATGCTGCACAAGAAAAGTAAAGGGGAAAAAACCTAACTAAACTAAATATTGGTATATAAAATCGTATCCTCTAAAACTAAAAAACTTGCTCATAATAATACGCGTAGAATATTACGTGAACAGTGGAATATGCGTATATGATGATGATGATGATGATGAAATGAATGCACCCAGACGCTGTGAAAGCTTTACATTCTTCAAAAACGTTAGATAATACAAAAGAGTTTGCATAGGTATCATCATCAAAATCCCCCAAAAGGCATACAAAGAAGAAGGAAACGCAACTAAATTTTTTTTGCAGACTCTGGGCATAAATAAGCATATACAATACACACATACACGAAAATATTGCAGTAGAAACGGGAAACGCAATACGAATAGACCACAGCACATCTGAGAAACCACACGAGGAGCATTAGCAACCACGCCATGATCATCATGATCATTCCTCCTCACTCACGAAAAAGACCACTTTTCGAGCATCGAAACGAATTGAGGAAACATTGTTATGCTTTTATGCCTGGTTAAAGCAGAGAGAAAAACTGCAGGTGTCTTACACAAAAACTTGTAGAGAGGGATGATGTGCTTTTTTCGCCTCTATCCATAAAATAAGTTGGTGGAAAAAAGAATTTTTAAGAGTGTAAAATGATAACGCGAGTACAGTGTTAAGTCTTGGAGGTTTTTCTCTCCTTCTGCACAGACGTTGAGTGAGATATACCTCATTCTCGGAAGAAGTAGAGTCCGTTTTTTTAAAAAAACAAAAATCCTTTCGCATAATGGGCGAGAGGGAACGATGACTCCGTGTGATCATGAATGTTCTTGATTATCACTTTCATATCGAAATCGGTATCCCATCATCAAAAAAAAATTCGTGTTTTTTTGCAATATCCATAAATCCCACTACCTTCTTCCTATTTTTTTCTCTCTGGATTTGTGTACCTTTTCATTAGCATTAGGATGGTAAAAAAAATCATGGGGGAAAGGAAATGTACAAAAAATACATGCGTGCATTACCGGTTGATGAAGGCAAAGACCCTAAAGGTCACATATGAGCCGTATCATGTATAATATTATTCTCCATCTTTTTTCCTCAACTTTTTTCCCTCGTCTCTAATCATTTCAATATAATTATTGGGGAATGTGTAATGTCCGTTACTTTGTGCAATATCGGAATCAAAAAATCTCTCTACACAAATATTTTTTCGACGTATTTCCTATACTTGATCTTCTCTGGGGTGAATATCACTTTTGGCATTTTTTTGGAGAGAAAAAAGTGAAATAAAAAGTGATTCTTGTTGCACAAGTTCATCCCCTGCTGCTTCTGGCAGACGCGGTGCGGCTCTTCTGCTCTACACTTACTAGAGCAGGTTGTAAACCTCACACAAAGGCAATAATATTATGTGTAGCTCCTCCTAATGATGTGTTATTGTTACAGAGAGGTGGTATGTGTGTCCATTGTGTAAGAGATGTGTATGCCTCTCTTTCGTATGAAACACTTTTTTCAGCTCTTCTCCCTCAAAAATATCAAAACTTTTTTTAACCATTACTTACAACTTCATGGCTCACCGACATCCGACCCGGTTTCCAATAAATTATCATTTTCTCAACAAAAACTCACTTTCAATACGAGGAAAGAGATAGAGAGTGAGATCCACTAGTTGCGTCTTCATCAGATCTAACTTCTATTTCGGCATTAATGTCTAGCCATCATCAGCTCTCTGCTTCCGTAATTTAAAACACTCGAATGCTCTTCCGATGGAGAAATGGAGAATAATGTATTATGAGGATCTGATGGGATAAAAGGTGATTGGTCTAAAGAAAAGGAAAGGTGTGAGAATGTCTAAAAAAATACATTATCGTAAAAATACTGACTCGGATGAGTAAGAACGAACGGGGATTCATGTTGAAGGAACATTAATGTAACTGATTAGGTATCTCTTACTTCATTACCGCAGCAACCACATCATCAACAACATCTCAACCCTTTCTCAAAGAAATTGACTTACCGATTCCAATTTTATTTTAAAAAATATATATGAATAGTCATGACCTTAGAAAAAGTAGGGAGAATGCTTGAAAAGTAATACAACAAGAAATTTTTTTTCAGAAGTATAATTACCCAAGTACTAAACATTCAAATCTGGGAAATATTATGTCACTCATTGTCAGAGACTGCATTCCTAACTCATTCAAAGTGAGCTCAACGGTGACAGCATAACTTTTTAAAAACATATTTAAGTACTCATTTTTTAAATCGTCTTATTAGCAAAAGTAAAAAGACGGTTTGGGGACAGTGGTGATGATGATGGTGACGGCGACGATGACATTTTTTTCTGCATACAAACTGCTCCTTTAGAACAGTTAGATCAAAATGAATGAAATGTTAATATGATGTTCGTGACATGAGATAATTGACTCGAGTGGATTTTTGAGGATTTTTACACTCGAAAGTGATAGAAATTGTCAGTATAATATGCTCACTGAAGACGTAAGTACTACATACTCGATTTTTAGTTACATTCTTATCGTTTTAATTCCAAGAAAATACAAAAAGTTATATAAATATAATCTTTCGAATAAAAGTCTCAAGTTCCTATTCAGCAACAGATGCTGCTCATATATTTCTTTCAGATAGAACTATTGACAAAAATGATAAAAAAGAAGAAGTGAGAAGGAACTTTTTTTGGTGGTGATGTGCTAAACGGATACAAAGTTGCACTTGCAGACACAATCTTTTCTTCTCAAATGTCGAAACCCGTCTCCATTACGTTGAGATGATGAATATGAATGACAGTCAGAAAAAAAGTGTAAATACTTGGTGCAACTTATATAAACATTGAGATTTTTTTCTTTACATTTTTTCATATTGACACAATGGCTTAAAGTATTCTTCTTGTTCACAGAAGTTCACTTCTTTATTATACTGACTTCTCTCTCTCTCGGAGGAGAGACTGCATTCGTTTTCAAGACCGCTTCACCATCACATATTTTAAGTGAAGTCAAAGCAAGTTGTCCTCACCTGTACAAGACGAAGAAGAGAGAAAAGTACGTGAAGAGTGTGAAAAGAGCATTATTTCTCTTAATAACTTCATACTTTATTTTATTTGAAAAGGTTCTAACTGATTGGCGAGGTGTGTCAAGGTGCATATACCAATAATAATCATGTTGTAACTCTGCACTTGTCTCTCTCTCCGAATCCTTTCCTTTTCTCTCTCTCTCTCACATAATAAAAAAAGGTGAAGAGGAGGAATCCTCAATTATGCAACTCGTCATCAAAACAGTCTTTTAGTGGGAGAGCAAGCACAAATCTCTCGCACGTCTTGTTTACGATTTTGACAGATTAGCAAACCGTGCTAAGTACAAAATATCTTCAATTACTCAACGCAGTCAATTATTTAGCGGAGAGATAAAAAAATGAAAGAGGATGTTCTTGTTCATGACGATGATGATGAGATGAGCACTTGAGATGACACTGATCCAAGTATCATTCTCCTCCTCTCGATATTCACTCCTTGACACGAATGACTGTTCGTGGGGTAAACATAAACAAAAAATTGGAGAAGGAGAAGAGACTCTTCTTAATCCTTTCAACAAAATCCAGCATTGTTTCCAATTTGAAATGTTGACTGGTTATCAATATCAATTCAAACTGAGATGTGATTAGGGGTAAACGAAACCTGCTTCACGATCATATCACCACAATCATTTTCTTTTATTCTTTTTTCCAAGTCCAATTGAAAGTAAATATATATATTGGAGGCTCCTCAGTCCTCACTCAACTCAAGTAATGGAACTAGCCGTGAGCTAAAAAGAAATCGAATAAAAAATACCTTGTGGACAAATAGTGTACATGATACAAGTTTAAGTCTGATCTTCTCATCTGCATATATCAGGTGTGTATACCTACTGGAATGTCCCAACTTAACCTTCTCATATCGCCGCTTTGAGCACACTTTCATTCTTCTAATCACTACAAAAACCCACAAGAGGTAAATACGCCCGCTATTTGTTTCTTCTTCTTTTTCAAGGGCAACCACACCAAAAGGACTTGCTGCCGTTTATTACAAAATAATTTCACTTTTCTTTCTCTCTCTCTCTCCCAGTCTACATTATGCGCATAGAATCATGTTAGCTACGCTAATAAAAAAGTCAACCATTATCATCCCTTGAAAATCTCGCTGGAAATCCAGTCATGATGCGCTTTTCCCTTTCTCAGGCTCCACTGTCTAAATGTAGTTAAAAGTGAATCTACGCTTAGCGAAAAAGATATTTATTGTAATGTGAGGAAAAAGTGCGTGTCATCCTTTTTATTACACTCATCTTCCCCGACTTTTTCTTCCCCGTCACCCGTCGCCTCGAAAACGAATGTTCTGCGAATAAAGAAAAAGGGAAACATGCAGTGATTTTTTTATAAAAAACGCATTAAGGAATTAGATGAATTGCACTGATAACAGCGACAGCGATATGAACCTCGGCTTCGGCTAGAACGAAAACTTGATCTGAGTTGTGGTGGTGTGGTTGTTGTGGGATGGTGGATCAAGTTCATATTTACTGGATCTTTTTCAGCTTGCAGCGCTGACAATAATTTTTTTTATCTTCGTCTTCGCATTCTTCCTGAAAAAAATAATCCTTCCTGTGACTACAGGTTAGACTCCTCAGGTTTCCAAACTGGATCCCAAATGTGCCAAGGCATAAAAGACTCGTTTTTAAAAAAGTTTCGTGTAAAAAAACTACAGATCACAGAAGACACTATTTTGCTCATGTTTTATGGGAATGGGAAACAAATTGATGTGTGGATGTGGAATGAAGAAGAAACATGCAAAGGAAATAGTAGCTTCGCGTTGGACATTATAATATCAGATCTCTCTCTCCTCTAAAATGTAATGAAACGTTCCTTCGTATATTTTTTCTACCCAAAGGGCTCTTTATGTCTTGTGGGATGGTCTCCGTCTCCGTCTCCACCACAAAAAATGCATATTTTTATAACATTGTTTTGTTATTTCTTAAAACTCTCTCTCTCCTTCATCCTTGCCTTCTGCCTGACCGTGGACAAGTGGGAGGAGGAAGTGGATAAAGGGAACGCGATTTTATTATGCATTTTTCTATTTTGACTGGAGCATCTCCTCCACGTCATAAGCATGCTTATGGGAAGTCAATTCCTTGGTGTTCCATCGTCCTTCTTCTACGAAGTAAACCCCGGAGAAAAGGAAAAGATTCTCGTTTCGAGAAGTAACAAGTATGATAGTTGACAGTTGAAGATGGAGAAGGGGAGGGAAAATATCGTAAAACACAAACTCTTTTTATGACACACACACAAGTTCAAGTTGCACGGACAGGTAACGTTCCTCCAATATTGAATGTAGGTTTTAGGTTTGATGGGAAAATTACGTATTGTGCTAACTACTAAAGTACACACAAGAGAAAAACTCCTCTTCCCAAATTCCCAACCACGTTGTCAGCGTTTTTTTAATCTTTCTGTTCCAGACAGATTGACTCTAGAAATGAACACATTAAAAGTACATAAAAATATCCCATCGTAAAGTCGTAAAAAGGTATACAAAAGTGAGTTTTTGCTCATGTCCTCGTGCATCATTATGTCATTTAGGTTGATAGTCTAACGGATAAAATGTAATGAAAAGGAGACACGAGTGAGCTTAGATACACACTATTTATCTTTTTTGTTTGAGATTTTGCCGGAGGACAAGAGAGAAAACATAAAAATATATATATGGTTAACTTATCTTCGAGGAGAACTCTGATTTAAATCTCGACTCTTGTCTGGAACAAGAAATATATATATGCATATACACACGCTCATTAGGTCACCATTCTTCTTCTTCAACTGTCCAATTTCATTTTATGCATTTTGTTGTTGCAACTAACATTTATACCCCTTTTAATGGGCGAAAAAATGTTTCTCTCTCTCGAAAGAAAGGAAATGCTGATTGGAATCCCCTCGAGCAAAGTGGTAGCATCCTGAAAAAACTCTCTCGCGAGGAGTATATTTTTTATGACTGTCTTTTTCTAGAGCAAAACTTGGCGAAAATGCATGAAACGAAGGTCAATCGTGTTTTTCTGTGTGTGCGCACTGCGCACACTCTTATTTCTTAAAAGAAGTTACTGTCGAGATTTGCATGAGGAGGGTGATGAGCTCGGCGAGCTCATGTTGCAAATTGTGTTTGTTGAGATATATATGTTTGTGGATAAAAACACAAAATATCATCCGTTTCCTTTTTTCGTCATTACAGCTCCCCCTCCCTCCGTATATTTTTCTTTTTTTATTTTATTTCACGAGATACAAAAGTGTAGAGAGAAGTTTGAAGCAAATAAACCCCAAAATCTTTTTTGCAAATATGTTGGAGTTGGAGCTGATCTTTATCCTTGAAAGGAAGAGAGAACTTCTTTGTTGATAACTGAAGCATGAAGTAAGTAAGCTGAGGGATTTTTTTTATATTGTCTGTTAGACACCCTAACGAATCTTTCCGCTAAAAAATAGTTTACAACCATGAGTTTTGTAAGAAGAGAACCCCCTTCAAAAAATTCAACTCTGAGCTGCAATATTATAACGTTTTGCTTGTGGCCAAATTTTTTTCTGCAAACGCTCCAAGACATGTTGGTGCAGTAATACTAATTTTGCAATAATATGCAATTCTTGGAAGACTACGAATCATTGACAATATATGCATTATATAGCTCTCCTCCTGGAGAAAAGGTTAACAGCAGGGAGCATCACACTCCATTTCAAAGTTTTCCTCTGTCTTCCCAGAAAATTATTATTTTCGGGTTGAGGAACCCAAATCAAAAACAATAGGGAATTTAATATTATTTTTTTGAAAAAAAAATTTAGAAATACTTTTTCCAAGGATCAATCAGAAAGCCACAAAAAAAATTGTCTGCGAAAAATGTACGAAGAATATATGGTGCGTGGTCATGATTCATGACTCATCAACCTCAACATCATTAAAACTTATACAGTAACCATCCATCCGTTTTCACGTCTTCTCCTGAGCGTGAATTTTTTGAGGGTGGAATTTCAACCACAAACAAAAAGAAATATATATGATGTTTTTTGCTTCAATGCCACTCTGAAGAAAGAATGAAATATTATGTCTGACGATGAGAGAGAGAGAGAGGAGAAGAAGGGGCTTCTGCTGCTGATGATGATGGAAACTTGTGCGAGGAATTCTTGACTGGAATTTCCTGTGTATCATAATGAGAGATTATAGCGCATTTTTCTACATCTTCTCCGTTGTGAATGATGAGCACAAGTATTTACTTTATTGCTCTATTACAACGCACATTTTACACGGGAAACTATACAGCCCTGAGTAGCCGTGCACAACTAATTCATTTGTTTCCATGAACTTGGAGAATGGATGAGATGTTATCCAGTTTTTTCTTCACGATGCTCGAGAATAATGTGTGCATCACACAATTCACTTTTATTTTTGGAAGTGACGATGACTATGCACCCGTACTCTCTCAAAGTTTACTTGTGCACGTTTCGTAATTTGATACAAACTCTGTTGAACAAGAGAAAAGCGATAAAAAACGTGACGAGAAGATTTTTTTTATTGCGGATGGACTGGACTGGATAATATAGTTCCCATAATACTTCCCGTCATGTTTCTTCTTCTTTGTTATTATTGCCATAAAAAGGAGTTGTATTTGTTATATTGCAATTTCCTCCCTGCAACAAAATCACACAAAAAACATCATCATCATCCTTGCATCCCATCAGTCATCATCACACCTTTTTCTGTGAAACACTTGAAACTCCTTGTACTCCGTCGTGTTCCACAACAAATTCCAGTCAACCCATCAATTTCGTTTTCTGTCCAAAAGGCAACCTTCAAAGATCTCTTGCCAATTCATCTCTATAATTATCCGCTTACCATTCTGTTTAACCTTTTTTTCTCATTGAACTCCTTTTCGCACTTTAATCAAAGAAGAGCGCAACATCTTTCTCAAAATGATATATATTTTTTGGCAATGAAAAACTATAATTATTTTTTTGGGGGAAAAACTCTCTCATTTTCTTTGAGAGGTGTACAAATTAGAAAACTTTTTGATATAGGAAGCGCCGAACAACAAAAAGATTATCATTATGAACCCAACACCTCACGCACACGCATATTTTTTTGTATATATGCATACTTACCAAAATCACAGCGGTTGGTGCATCTCACTTCTCTTCAAGCAAAAAAAAAGTCATTTCAGAATTTAAGATGCAAGCGTGCACTAAAAGTGCACAAGAAGGAAGGAATTAGAATCGAAAGCTGGTGGGACATTGACTGTGATGAATTCCTTGAATTCATTTTGCGACTTGCAAGTGTGATGCAGTCATGTGCCCTTGATTACCTATCTGGTGTTTGGTCTGGTGTGCCCCATATGGGGCAAAAAAATAACACTCTTCTTCTAGACTACCATTTTCTATATATCATAATCCAAAAATCTAATGCGTGCATGATGCTCATCGTCGGAGGATCTCGAATCTGATCCTCATCAAAACAGACATCAAGACCAGTTGGACCACAGCAGTAGTTAGTTTTGTGAGTTCACCTTTTGATGTAGTCCATCAGTCACTCGGCTCCTCGTCAATCACATTTTGTTGAACGCAGGTCGTCGTCGTCATTCATCATCTAGCCCGCGCTGGGCTCATGGCTCATCATCATCATCATTCCTCAACACTTTTTCCCTTTGTAATCATCTCATTCACAGTTTTCATCGTATTTCCATTATTATTATTATTCGCAGTGGACATCATATTTTCATTATTCTATCATCACGCATGTGTGCGCCTCCCTCCAAAAAAAGCGCTACAATATTGTATAAGCTTAGGGCAGATGAATATAATACACTTTTGTGTGAAAAACCCTCATTTTATAATTTATAATTCCAACTCCTAAGTTGAACTCGAACTTATGGCCACTGTTTCTGTTTGCTCATGAACTTGCCAAAGATAAATACAATGAGAGCCTTATATTTTTTTATCGCAAAGACCTGAATAATGAATGGCTTTTTGCAAAAAAAATAGTCAAAGCACCCAGCGGAGTATCCACCAACAAAACATAGTTTACTCTTATAATCTCAAGCTAGCATCCATCCCACATTTTTTTGTTGCTGTACTGAACTAGTGATCACATATCAACTTTAAATACAGTTGTGTTCAACTTAAAAAGTTCCCACGAGTTCATGGGGACATGCTCGAACCCTGTCTCGCTCCCAACGTCTCAAGTCTTGTCAGAGAGAGCGCCTAATTGAGCGTGTGTGTGTGTTTGTGCACCAGTGCTGAGTGTATTGCAAATGTGCAAGGCATATTACAAAAGAGAGATATATATTTTTTTCTGCAACGTTAGAAAAACCAAGCCACCTCACACGTCTCTCCCTTGTCCTGTCCTTCTTCATATTTTCTTATCATTTCGCTGGGAAAAAATGTATAATCATGTAATTTTCTTAATGCCTTTTATACACTCACCTAACGTCCCTCCGCTGCTCCGAACGCAGCGTTTTGCTAATACGATTCTTGTGCACATATTTTATATAATGTTTTTATTGTAAACTTTGCAACAAACGTTTGCTCCGGCTCTACTTATAGTCCACTGCAAAAACTGAAATCGTGAGGGTATGCTATGCAGTTTTTCTTCTTCTTCTGAATAAAGCGAGACTTCACTTCGTTTTGTATGCGTACACACGCGGGGAAATAAAATTGTAGTATATCAGCTTTTACTTTACAAATGACGGTCTGAGATTATTACATGACGGGATTGGAAGGAGATACTTTTCTAATCATTATTATGATGGGTTATATGTATGCACAGAGAATCGCAAATGAGGAGGGGTGAGGAGGGTGAGTGAATTGAGGCACTGCACCAGTTTTTACTTTATGACATAACTTTAATTTACGTTTTGAAGCAAAGCTTTTATTTTTTTGCAAGTTTACTCATTTGATTCAAACAATACTCTCTATACCCTTCTCTGGGATGTTGATGCTAAGTCATCCTCTCCGAAGAGACAATGCACTCGTAAATATAAAAGTGTTTCATAATTAGTCAACAAGCCTAGATTCTAAAATTCTAGCCATTGTTGTTGTGTTGTGGTTTTAAAAGGAACCTTAACCCTCTCCCTCACCCCTCATCTTCTGTAATGCGTAATGCACCTTATTTTTTACTTACAAAGTTAGCGTAAATAAAATTGTCGGGATTGAGCAGAAAAAAATGGAACAGGAAGAGCAAGCTCCTCGTCCTCATCAAAAAACTTCTTTCTTGTCTTCCTTTTCTAGGTTAGAGAGGTGACTGTGTTCTGCTTTAATATATCTTTGCAATTTGCTCCGTATTCAAATACAAATGATGATATAATGAGTGTAGCTCACTACCTCTTTTGCGTCAAGATGATGATGATGATGATCGGTTGAACTCAACGAAAAAAAATTATGCACACGTATCAATTAACTGGATTGCTGATTGTTACACATTTATCGTTTTTATTTGATCTAGGGCAACGCTACATAACGCTTTTCATTTGAAAATTGTAGGAGTTGAACGTAAACACAACCGTCTCAACTAAACTATGCAACTTGATATAATATATAACAAAAGGTTGGTTTATCAACCTCATTTATATCATCATCGCCGCCTAGCCAACTCGTCACTGTATACAGTGACGGTGTGTAACGTGCGTCAAACTTGAATGAAAAAAATAACTTACGATTAGAGAGAACGTGCGACGTTCTGGTTAGTTGTTGCTCTCATTCAAAAGTTGTAATTTTTACAAGAAAACAAATCTAACAAGTCTCGCGAGACAAGCGCGATCACTTGTTACAAACATCGTCAAGCTAATTTGCCAATTGTCAGTAATCAACATGAATAGAATGTATATACGAAACGCGTGTGTACATGTATATCCTTTTGTGTAACTCTTGTCAGAAAAATGTTGGGGAAAATGGGGAAAAATCAATTGTAATTATGAATTATGAGATCATCACATATTTCGTATACAAAGAAGATTTAATCACAAAAAATGTGTTTTCTTGCCGACGGCACAAAGCTTCGTTTACCTTGGTCAATCATCTTCGAGAGAGAGAAGATGATTAAAGGGAATTGGTAATGAATTTTTGGCGAAAAAGTGAGAGAGAGAGCAAAAACTTCCGTATGAAGAAATACAAGAAAAATGAGTAGAACATAGTTGACTTTTATTACTCCTTGTTGCACAAAAATTGATCATTTTTGGGGCCATTTAGTATACAAATTAATTAGCTTTTGAGTGGATTTTTTTTCTACAAAAATTAGAGGTGAACATTGATTCTGTCAGCTCGATTTCAAGATCTCCTTCATCATCACTCATCTTTTAAGCTATTGTTTTTTTTGTTAAATTATTCAAATTACTTATAATTATTTTATGCGTACGTGTTTTATCTTAAATTGTGTATTTAGAAAAGAAGGACTGCTTCTGTTTGTATATTATATAACCTCGTTCCCAAACTTGTAAGCATTTGGAAGACAAGACAATGCGGTCATACAAAAAACAGGATATTATGCAACACAAGTTAAAAATAATTAACAATGAGATTCTTCCCCTCTCATGATGACAACCCAATGAATATAAATTTATTATAATGAGATTCACAGCAGAGTTGCACTCTGTCTGACGATATGACGACAAAACCACTGGATTCCAGTAAGAAAAGATCATCATGTCATTTATTAGCCGCGCATACCTTTCCGAGATATATGCTCATATACTCTCTCTTGACAAATGTGAGCACATTCATGCACATAAATAAACTCTGAGAAAGTTTCTAGTGTAGTTGAATTTGAAAGACGAATGGAGATTCTTATTCTTTTGCTCATCTTGTCAAAACATTGTAAATGCCCACTTCATCTTAAATTCCCATTAAATCTCTACCTCGTTTTCCCGGATGTCATTTTAAAACAATGAATGAGGCAACTCATCTACTCTGGCAACAAAAAATCTATATATTTTTATAAAAAAAATTTACATCCATTCCACATGTTCATGATCATCGTCATCATCATCATTCGTCAGCGAGATGAATGACTAATATTGTTTTTCTCTCAAACGTGCACGCCACCAACAAGAAAATACTTTATAAATTATCTCACAATCAGATGAGAGCATAAAGTAACGTAACACCAACACCGAAAGGTAGTTTTGTTATATAATAACTTTTTTTCGAATATTCTCAACCTCAAACTCTCGACAACAGGACATCGCACATGTCTCTCTATCTACCTGTTTAACTCCACATACCAGAAACTTTTTTGCTGGCATTTTGGTTTCGTTGAAAAGTGGTTGGTTGGCTGTTTTCGCTTTGACTCTCTCTCTCGTAGTAAATAAATGAAATGAATGATGTAACTTGTGATTCGAAGGAATAATGACGTAGTGCAGAAGGAGAGTATCTCTTCCTAATACTGCTTAATTCATATCTTTTTAATGGGTTTCACTCCATCACCGTCTTAATATGAATCCTTGCCTTGGTCGTCATCGTTGCTCCCTTATGAGAATGAGGATATAGGATGATGATGATGATGATGATGATGCATGGAGTAATGATGACATAATAATTGGTGAATGCTAGTGGGAGTTTCACAGGGATCTCCCACGAAAGTAAACATGATGCCCAAGAAAAGTGAATACCTGGAGAAGACAAAAAAAGATGGGCATAGATCACTAAAAGGGAGAGTTATCATGAACAGGTGTTTGAGGAAAGAACAGGAAGGTCTTTCTGTATAATTCCTTTTTTTGAAAATGACCAGTTATACATGCTTCTCCTTTTCATGGTCTCACGTACCCGAAAGGAGTATATTATAGCATTGTTTGATTGTTAGTCGAGTCCTCATCATCATCGTCGTCACATTGCTTCTATCCGACGAGGTGAATATGCGTGAATGAAAAGAATTGATCCTAATGATCGGACACACCGCCAAAATAATACTAAACTTTTTTTCTATCCCTTCCCTTTCCCATTAACTATTGAGTCACAAATAACTTTCCCACCTTTACCAATCAACCACCTCACCTGCTGAGCAGAAACCTTTACTTTTTTATATCCTCCGTAGAGAAAAAACGGTTACTGTCTTGTCTAGCACACTACTGCCTGAGTGACCTAACTAATTGTAAATGCGGAGTGAAGTAAAAAGTATATATGGGTTGATATATTGGTAGTATGTGACTACTCCTCTCCTCAAATTCATATATGTTTGACATGTGACATGATTGACAATGAGGCTGGGAGGCGGATTGAAATAATAAATGCATCGACATCCCAAGTCAACAGTTTCGTATTGATCTTTAAGCGGTTTAGTTGGATACATCTCACAATTTTTTTATGCTGTCGTCATCCTCATTATTATTCTATTCTATTTATAACATGATGATGTTGATGACGATGACGACGATACCATGTGCTTTGGGAAATGTTGTACAAATTGTGTTCGTCAAAAATGTAATGTTGAATGTCGGCAGACATTCCCTAATTTGATCAATTGTTTAATTCGTGTGTTTTTTATTCTTTGCAGCTCTACTAAATAAGTCACTACTACCACTATGGATAGTTGCCGTCGGAGTAGTGCTTGTTCTACCAAATGTAAGTCAAAAAAATGTTTCTCGATTTTCACTAAAAAATCTATAACTCTTTTAGTTTTCATCCTAAATGCAGTAGCAGTGGACAGATCATTTGAACGATTATTGACTCGTTCTCTCTTCAACGAAAAATGCATCAATTCAACAGAAGTGATCCATCAAAAAGCATAAGCATTTTTAACTTTTACTTTGCCAACATGACCGTCATCAATATGAAGACATTTCGGAAGATACTAAAAATTCTTTAAAAGTTTCTTCCCATTTCCATCCATCAAATAAAAATATATCTAAAGAGAATCAATCACTGGATATCTGAGATACATATTTTGTTGTGAAGGGAAAAGGAACTCTTATTATGTGTTTTTCAAACTCCATTTCTCATCAGTCCTGAGCGCATTATGAATTGCTTAATTTCTGCCTTCCAAACTCAAAAGAATAAACTGATTGAGTATGAATGGTGAGGGACGATGATTGAATTTTTTGAAAAAGTCGTGCAGCACATAAAAACACATAGCCATACCCCCGCAAAAATATGCATTGAACATATATACATATAAACTCTCTGCATAATAATAATATCGTTTTTTTCCTACAAAAAAAGTTAGCCACGAGTTGATTCTCTATTTTCATATCTTTACACGTTTTCCCCAAGTAAACACCATATATAGCTTAATCAGTGTGGTCGTAACGATAGGAAAACACTTATTAACAATATCAGAACGTTTACCCCTCTGATTACGTTACGTTTTTTACTTGGGCTTCGCCTAACTTTATGTACATTTTTATAAAGAGAATATAGCGAAAGAAGGTAGTTTTTTAAAATACTGATATATTTTTATGCGTAACGTAACGTGTGTGTATGTATGATGCATATAAGCCAAGACAGTGTAGTGAACTTGTAGCGTAACGTCAGTAGTATGTAAATCTCGTCTCTCTCTCACTCTCTTTAGCTCTCCAACTTCTTCGTATTGTCTGCGTGGGCTTTTTTCAACGAGCAGACAAAAGTTAGCAAAAAGCCCTTTCACTTTTTTTTCTTCCTCCCAAACAATGGGCTTAAGGAGCAAAGGAGTACAGGAGTCATCCACAACTCAAACTTTGTGTACATTAGGTACGTACATACATAATAATAACAACGTACTCTACCTCTCAACTTGGATAAGTTCAAGTTATTCGAAATAGTGTTCTTCTTGCACTATCCACTCAAATGGATGACGAAGAATATAATTTTTTTTTCTTCAATGGTCTCTCTACTCCATCCTTACCAATACCTCGGATCCAACAGAGGAATTATATTTTGTAGCAAGTTACTGTTGCATCATGATGATCGCTTTTTTTCTTCTTGTGTGTGCAGAATGCAACTTGGAAAATCCTCAACTCGTTCCCATTACAATGCGGATTTTGAGGTGCTCTCTAATACTCGACAAAGTTTGAGGGAATGAGAGAGGTTTAACTTTTAACAAGGAGAGCTTTAATATATAATACTGACGATGAGAGAGATGAATATATAAAAGAGAGGAAGCAGATCATCTTGTGATTATGAGAGTATAGCTTCACTTTTTTGAAAAATAGCATCATTTGCGAGAGAAGGAAAGAGAAGAGTTTTTGGTGAAGTATTAGAGAGAGAGAGAGAGATGATTATGATGGTTATGACGGAGTTGCCGTGCACATTTATTTTTATATATTTTTGCAAAGAAATGCTAGATATAGGATATGTAGGCATACAATATTAGTATAGTTTAGATTATTCTGTGTGCAAAAGCACAGGTCAAGTCCCAAACGAGAAGGAAATTTTTTTTCGTAGATATACAATGCATGATTTTTATGGTGAATCCTCTCGCTCTCATTTTTTAAAGAGTGCTAATATCAAGTTACATATGATCTCTGAAGTTATATCTCAGTTCAGCTAGAGATTCACTTTTACTCGTTGAAAATGTAAAGGAAGGTATGTATATGTGGCGGATATTAAAAAACCTGTTGAAGAATGCATAAAGGCTCCTTAGCGAGAAGGGAGCAATGAAGTTGATATATTTTATTACATTTTTGCTTTCTTTACACCTTTGATGCATCAAAATCATAATACACACGTCTTCCTAATAAAAAATATTGCTCGCTTTTCTCAAATTGGGGAGATGCACATATTAACTTGTGGCGTTGTTGAGAAGTTCAGTTGTTGCGAACGAAACGAATGCATTTTTCAGAAGTTGGGAAAGGATATTTATTTATTTTTGAACTTTCTGGGAATCATTCCATCACTATTTTTGACCATCTGTCTAACCAAAAAAAAAATAAGTTAAGAATGATTACTTTAGTAGATTCCTAAAAATAAGCTCTGCTCAGGTAAGAAAAAAGGTTCTTTTTGGAGTCAAACAAAAAAAACATTCTTCCCTTCTTTCGTATGTGCCATATGTTTTTGTAAGAATTGAAAACAAGAGGGCTTCTTGTACATTTTTTAAACGAAAAACAGACACGAACAAGAGAAAATTGTACCCTTTCAATAAAGGTGTTATATATATTTTTGAGCATCCCTGTGGCAGCAGAAAAAAAGGATAACAAGAGCAAGGCTATTGAGCAAAGACTTTGACAAGGAAAGAGAGTTTGGTAGAAGAAGTGTATTTTACTCAAAATCTTGTTACATTTGTTGTTGCTCTCTGCTCAACAGATTATGTTTTTTTTTGTAATTGGATTGGACAGTGAGAGTGGAGAATAGTCCCTTGTTCCTTTTTTTCTCTCTGCTTCTTCCCCTTTTCTTCATTTATATACGAAGCATGTAATGAGCAGTAATGATCCTTCTCTGACTCCGGTGACACTTGTTTCCTATTAGTTCCACACATTTATCTCGACTGCAACTGAGCTCTCTGACTGCCTGCAAAAAAGAATCTCTATTCATGCAATCCCACTTTCTCAAAATAATCAAGATAATCACAGTCTTGCTCTTGAGCATTATTAAGCAACACACATGTGTGCTGAGTGGATTGAGAAGACCACAAACGAAGTTTGTATTCGCGAGAATGAATCATATTGAGAGAGACTTGGGTGCATTTTTACGACTTGCACTTTTTTATGAGCCACACTCGACGCCACACCAACAAAAATCACATTGAGAGAAATATATATTTTCTTGACAGAATGAATGCAAAAGCGGGGGGAGGCCGAAAATCACAATGCTGGTTTCCAATTACAAAGGATTATTTACCGCAGGGAGTGTAGTACGTGCTTGATTAATAAATACAGTCATTTGATACATTTCTCTGCTCATATCCACTTCTCTCTCTCTCTCTCTTTCTTCATATTCACAAAGTCTTCCAACAAAAATTTGCGCATTTAAACTTGGAATTGCAACAATTACGTCACTTGCACACATACTTAAAGACAGTGCAAATGGAGAGACATTATTATGCGCACAGGGATCCACACACATTTAAGTTGGAGAAGAAAAAAAATTGCATATGAACCAGCATGAAATATTACATTTTTAAAGGAAATATATATATTTTTTAAAAAAGAGCGACGAACTCATCCATTCTGAAGAGAGAGAGAGAGAGAGATTCAGTAAGGGAAAAAATTGATACAAGAATAAAGGTAGCTATTTTGATGAATGTCAGCAAAGGCTACTATCATATTGACTTTAATCACCATAATCAAGGGGAATGTTACCATGACCATCATTACTTTTTGTGGCTCCACGTCCTCAACAAAACTTGAGAGATACTCAATTCAGATCTGAAAGAAGAAAATCAATCATCATCATCATCACCATCATCAGCGTCGTCAATGGATTCTCTTAAGATTTTCTGATGATGATGGTATACTTTGCACACACACACATGTTTGCAAATTTTCTGCTTTTTGTTATTAGATTAGTCTTGTCTTCCATTGACTCCATCGAGATCACCGCCCTTTATCATTCTTTCAAGAGCAAAATCCTTAATTTTTTTTCTGCTGTAATTTTCTACCCTAATTTTTGCATTAGAGCTTATATTGCACAAAGAAAAAAAAACAAATAAGAAGATCGTCGTCATCGTCATTGTCTCTTCTGGTCACTGGTCACTCTTTCGCAAAAAAAGAGTAATAGATATCTCTCTCGTCATATATGGGCCATTAATTACATATCCAAGTCATTTGCAAGTTGTTTTGTTTGGTGTGTATGAAGAAGATGGAGAGCAAAGTAAAATACAGTAAGGTCTTTTTGAGTTTTTAGTCACTCACATCGTCGTCTGTCTCTCCTGGTATCATTTCGTATTAATAAAGCTCATAATTGGATTTGATTTCCTCATTCCTTCCAACTCCTTTTTTGTCCGTTCCCCACTTTGCATTTACGACTTGACTCTTTTGCTTGTGTGATGCTGACGAATAATATATAGATTTTGCCTTATTTTTTTCGTCCTGTTTTACAACATGATTGCATTGCATCCACTCTCTCGCCTGGCAGATTGAGAGTGTGCTGTTGCGCTAGCTCACAGCCCATATTTGGGATTCGGTTACTCACTCACACTTGTTACCGATTATTCATGGTCCCATCACATCTCACTAATCGCCTTTATATCCTTTTATACCCAAAGCACAAGCTCACACTCGCTCCCCTTGCATTTATATATTATATACCAGATCGCCTGCATATTACAGATATGAGAGGCTATGATGCAAAAAAAAACGATGACAAATGACAAGAGCAGGAGTATTTCGCGTATTTTCCACTGCATTGTTTACTGCAATCAGGATCCAAAAAGGTGTAAATGTCTGTAGGTAGGTAGATATGTATGAAAATGTGTGTGTGGGTGCAATGGCCGTTGCGTAAAAAAAAGAGAACTTGATATGAAAAAAATGTGTGTGCATAATAATACTAATACTAATATGCAATATATTTTCCCCTTTGGATGACAAATTAACAGTAAAAGTGCTTCAATTAATGGTGCTCAAGCAGAGGAGGTGCATTGTTTATTTGGAAGGGAAACAGCAGGAGACTACATTATATTATACATTTTTTCTCTTGCTAGAGAGACGACGAGATCGCCTTAAACTATACCATAAAAAATGACACTGTCTCTAAACTCACTGCCAGGGCGACGGGAGTGATTAGAAAATCTCTGTGTAATTATCTAATTAACGGTGGTGTGGTGGTGCGGCTTTAGTGGATTAAAAATATTATGAGAGAGAGAGAATTTGTTTTTTAAAAGGGAAGTGAAAAGCTCCTTTGAGTAACCAGAAAGAATATAATAATAAATATTTGCATTAGAAGGAGAAGAGATTCGAATCCGAGATAAAAACCCTTTTAAAGGGAGTTAGCACCTGACTGAAACCTTTGGCGAAATCAAAGTTTGCACGCTTTTGTTGCGATTTCGCTTTGGTAAACCACAACAGGGAAGGATCGATAATTTCCGTGAATATTACCCCTCTCTCGCTAATCGTAAGTTGAGTTGATCAAAGCTCTCTTAAACAAAATCAAGAGTTTTATCCTCAAGCTTTTTTAGTGTTGAACAATTCACGGTGGATTGGTGCTATCATGTCAATAGGCAACTGAAACATTACTGTGGAATTCCATCTGCACTACTCATACTCATCCCTCCTCTCGCCACTGTAAAACTAGGTGCAAACTGCACTCGTCGTGTAAATAATATACGAACGAGAGTTGAGACAAACTATTTTTTGCACAATTCATTATCGATTTCGCTAATGACCACTTAAAAGTGTGGCTGTCGCCTCTCATTCCACTTACCATTTTTGTTTGCTTTTCAAAAGCGTTTCGCTCACACGGAGATGAGATGATTATATGTACACATGTCATTTTCTCTCAAAAAATCTCGACTTCTCTCTCTCTCTCTCTCCATCGTAGAGGTTTTACGTCATATTTTTAACGTTCTTTTCCCTTATTTGCAAACTGGGGAATCTCAGACGCCAAAAAGTGGCATGTAAGGTGGCTAGAAAAATAAGCTGTTACCTTCTGACTTTGTATATGTTATCCGTACCAAGAGGGTTATCAAAAACCGCAAGAAAGAAGAGACACATTTTTTTAGTTGGGATTCATTTTTTGGGCGAAGAATACAAAACGTGTTTAATACAATGTCGGCAAATATTATTTTCATTTATATGCCGTAATACATTATCTAATTCAAAAAGTTAAGAATCCCTCGACTGTCTTCTTATATAAATTTGCAATAATATAATATATGAAGTGTGTGGTATGTGGGATAATTGTATGGATGAACTCATTTCTACGGACTTTTCCTAAAGATGGTCATGAACCATTTGGATATTATGTACTTCTGTCTCTCTCTCTGTCTCGAGACCAGAGACAATTGTGAAAAAATTGACAACGAAAAAGGGTAGTTGAGAAGATGAATGACTGTAAAAATCTTCCGCTACAACAATACTACTTTGGTAAATAATATTGTTTTGAAAGCATACTACTGACATTGTTTGGAGATAAAAGGAAAGGTGTCAGTGTAGGTAATATGCCATGCTGGGATTAGTGTGGTTACCAGTTACCATGCAAATTACGTAGATACACACATATAATATAGGATCTTTTTCGCAATTGTTCACAAGGTGAGCATTTGGGCTGCCTATGGGAATATATATTTACGCGAATATATTTTTATGGAGTGAGCGCACAAGCCTATTGAACACAAGTTGTAAAAAAATACTCTCATCATTGCCTTCCACACGTGTGAAGTGACAATTGTGTGATAGTAAAACGTGTGCCAGGCCTGTGAGAGACGAGCACAAGCTCCAACTCGAAGCATGAACAATTTTATTTCGCAAGAGAAAAAATATGAAGTTGCCATATCGCCTCTCAATTGCTATTGCGATCATATCACCAAATGCCATTATGACCTAAAAGTGTATGTACTCACTCCGTATCGAAATCGTCGCAGTAAAAATATTAATAATAAAGATAATACGCTCGAAGTTGAGGAAGATTTTTGAACCTACGTTCTTAAAGTGCACACACTCCACACATGCGCATCCATTGTATTTCAGATGGAAAAGCATAATTCAATTTAGATAAGTGATCATCACGTCATCATCCTATTCTATAGTCTCTCTATTTCCATTTGATTATTCCTATCATTACTATTACCATACATTACCCTCTGTCTATAATATGCTTTTCGTCTCCCTGGTATTTGCTTTAAAAAAAATATTCTTCAGGGGAAAAGTTAGTTTTTTGTTTGTTTGAAG
The DNA here is from genome assembly GCA_034687055.1 of Heteromurus nitidus. Lineage (NCBI taxonomy): Eukaryota > Metazoa > Arthropoda > Collembola > Entomobryomorpha > Entomobryidae > Heteromurus > Heteromurus nitidus. The sequence goes on from JAQFZW010001206.1 coordinate 28,579, forward strand.
GTGTATTCAACCTGAGAATGAAGGCAATCATGAAAAAGTAATTGTCGTAAAGTGTATCACAATTTTTTCCCTCTTCTCGTCTTCCAAGATGTAATGAGGTGAATACCATTATGATAAGTGGTTTTTCACAGCTCACATTCCCTCTGCTAATCTATTCATCGTATATGAACGTATATACTCTAGTCCCATTCATTCCGTCGTGGGGTAAGTATAAAAAAGTCTCATCTTCATAGGAAGTTTGCTCATGTTTGATATCGTATCCATATCATCCACTCCACGAGTAAGTAAGTATTAGAGAAGATATCTCCTCTACTCTTTCCCTTAATTTGCAAAACTTATATTCCTTCTCTCAAAGACGCCATTGACGCACACAAGGGATGAATTTTACCTGACTCCAATAAATAATAAAGGAGAGCAGAAGAAGAAAACTATCACATCTTATGTGGGTAGTAAATATATATTTTTTTAATAAGATTTACTCATAATTGCTATGAAAAAAAGACGAGAAAATTTCAAAGTTTATAACCCTTTCCTCATATATTACAATTTGCTACAGTTTAGGTCAACCCTTTCCCTTGTTTCTTGCAGTAAAGTGAAATAGATTTTGACCCCATAGTGTGGTCTGATAGGAACTATGTTGCCTCACCACTCCAACAACTCATTTCCATCAGAATTAGTATCAGCAGGGAAGAATATATTGTAAGATTCGTTTCTGCATATAGACATATATCCACACCTGGTGAAAAAATGTACACTCTAGTCTCATTTTCACAAGAAGAGTTGAGCACCGCACCGCACCGGGTAAACTCATATATCAAAGGAATTTTTTTTGGAAGCAACAATTTGCCAAGGAGTCTATCAAGTATTTTGCAGTTCATAAAAAACGTAATCACATCACCATCACCAGGAATTCTTGTGCCATCGGAGAAGCCTTACAAGAGAACTCCTGTTGACTGAGCAAGAAGAGTAGTCGTTTCTCTCTCTCTCTCTCTTTTAGCAAATGCAAAAATTTCTTTGCTCGCGATGAGGTGAGTCGCCTGTGATTACATACGTACGATGGCCTGTTGCTGCTGATTGCTGTTATTGTTGCTCGTTATAATTACATCTCTTGCCATTTTCCATTTGAGCATTAACATAAAAATGTTTCTTCTTGCTTCCATTCCACTTTAACCAGAAAGTATGATGATGATGATGATAGTAGAGCTACATGTGAAATGTGAGTTTGTGACTCTGAGCGATATTGTGAAGCTTAAGTCTTGATTGCATAAAGCAAAACTCAAAAAGTATAATAATAATGGGAAGAAGAAGAAGACTTGAGAGAGGCTTTGCTCTTGCTCTCCGCACTTTGCAGAAGAAGAACATTAAAGCTCTCATTTTTTACTTGTGTCTCTCTCTCTCTTGTTCAAAGTAGTCATATAACCGTGACCAGCGTGTTCATTCACTTTCTTTACATAGTTTCCTCGTCGCAAAAACAATTTTTATTCTCTTTTGCCAAGAAAAAAATGACAGAATAGGGGTGGGCATGAAGAAGACATGTTGAGCAACAATTGGCATAATGTAACAGTGTAGATATATATGTATATATGTCCTGCTGCACACATAATCTCAAAGCTTTAGACCTTGAGTAAGAGAGAACGACAACGACTAGACGAAAAAAAATATTTCGCAGAGATTTGTTTCATTTTAGAAAGAGGAAGATAGTGAGAGATATAATATGCTGGTATCATAATGAGATGAGGATGACGAGAGAGTCCTCTCATCCCAAAGTCCACAAGTTTAACTAGAAAAGCCAAAACTCACGAAATACCCGACAGACGAAAGACACGACGACATGACTTTTGAAAAAAGGTGAGTTATCAACACTCACCGAAAAAAAACACAAGCGAGAGAGAGAGAGAAGGTATAAAAGACTCAACAATGATTGGAGTAATACAACGATAGGGGAAATTCGCCAACTTAATCATCCCACTTGAAAGTGATGCTAGAAGAAATGCCGATGGCTTCAATTTGAAACCTCGAAGACGAAGAAAAAAAACATTCCTTCACTTTTTTCAAGCTCCTGTCGGCGCTTAGAACAGTTTGTTTAAGCTGGAACTTCACATTACCAAGGTGTCATTATTTTTGCATCTTTTTATTCTTGAAAGGAAATAAAAAATTGTGTTTTTCATGCTGGAATTCCTATTCGTGTGTGTACACTGCACACAAACACACACACACCAACCATAAACTATGTTCGCATGTCGTTCAAGAACTCTTTTTTAAAATGATATCCTTATCGAAGAGGAAAAAATAGTTATACTAACAAAGTAACAAGACAAATGACTTTCAATAATGGGGTATATTATTTTCTCTTTGCTTGTGTTCAAAGAACATGTTTTTTTTCAGTTGAGAGAAGAAGAAAATGGTAAAACTGAGTAAAACACACCTGAGAATTGTGTATATTAAATGTATACAACTGCGCTATCTCTCATTCTTCCATTTCTTAATTAGCCAAAAAGGAAAAAAAAAGATTTGTGGATTGGATTGGATATACTCGATTGGATTGGAAAAAAGGATGATGTCAGAAATAAATTAAATCTTGATTCCCTGGAATATCCC
>JAQFZW010001207.1:0-31165 GCA_034687055.1 Heteromurus nitidus
TTGTAAATTAAGGGGTGAAGGTTTGTTCCTTAGTTTTTAATGTTCTACTAACAATCTTATTCAAGTCCACGTGGACACCTTTTACCACCTTTTATTAGTGTTCACTTACGTGTAACAGTTTCCTGCAGCTAGAGTAAGATCTACTTTTTAGGTGCATCGTTGTATGTTCACACATTAACATCTAAAATATTCATAAAGTGCCTATTCGTGAAAACCGTAAGTGAAGACCCTTTCTCCTTTTTTCTCACAAAGGGCGTCATTTTTCTTACCGGAAACTAGGTGATAATCCGTTTTCTCAAGCACAACCAGTGTAAGCTCCTTGAGCGTGGTGCGAAACTGATTTTTAGACGCACGTTCACCGAATACGGGAAAAGATACGTTCACTCCTTTGAGAGAATGTGGATCTGCCTAGCTCTCGAATATATTCTTGCTTCGTTCCGCTGGTAATAAAGGATCAATAAGGTTTACGGGAATGAAAATATGGATGAAATATTAGCATGGGCTAAAAATCTATATCGCCCATGATATGCATTTTCACCCTAACTACATTTTGGCACTAGGGTATAACGTAAGAGGCTCGTAATCGCGGTCGCTGTTTCGCGCCATGTACCTTAATTGTAATGCGTGGTAAAGATATTTTTGGTACGAGTTGGAAGACGCCTTTTGCGATTAGGAGTCTTATGTCCCAAGTTGAAAATGCAATTAGGCCGAATATGCATATCATGGACGATATTCCTCTCCGCACCGTTACGAATTTCCCCGAAACTTTCTCCTTCAACAATATGTTTATGGGTTTTATTTCGTTTTTATGCCACAGGTTAATAATTTTCACTCAATATCATTTCCTTTGATGTTTATAAATTAACGTCAAACAACGATAATATTTCCTTTTGAACTTTACTTTTTTGTCGACAAATTTCCAAAGAACAGTTTGTCGCAATAACAGCCTATTACCGTGCTACTTTTTATAATTCGTGAAATGAGAATTGTGAAGAAATTTTTTAATCGATTTATTGGATTTTCCTATCTGCGTTCCCTTGTAATCAATATACATTTATATATGGCGATATGGTATATATCACTCAACCCATTTCATCACTTGACTCGTGGTCCGCCTCTTCCATGCTCCTTTTACGTGCATTGTACTTTCCTCCTAATAAATTCCAGTACAACACCAGACCAGCAACCAACTATGCGTAATGTACATTCTCACAACCGTCGTTCGTATCCATCCTTTCCAAAAATTCCGTACTCATCTGTCCATGATCCGGCTACAGTGGTGTGTGCAGTTCATGCACGACGTAACGAAAGGAAAACGAAAAGAAAACAAGAATCTATGCTTACCATCCTCATCGATCACAACCAGGGAGAAAGTTGTTTGCAAGTCCCACCTGTTAGTTGTGCAATAAGCCTGTCACTGTCGCACCTCGGCATGCTTCCATTTCTCCCACCGCTTCCACTACTTTTCATGTAGCAAAAGGCCTTTTCTGTGTAACCAGTCAATTTCCTTCCCCGCTCAACAAAGAAACCACTGATCTTCCAGTTAGAATTCTTAAGGACACGCACACTGTATTTTTATTACGGTTTCGGGAATGCATTCCCCCTTTTTATTCTCTCATTACATTCCGCCCGTACGATTGAAATGTGCATGTTTGTACATTTGAAAGAATTCCTCAGAGAATTTTGAAATAGACTTTGTTTAATCAACTGCCTTTAGCTCTCCCAATGCTTAAGTGGACAAAATGCAAAGCCTTCATCACTGCCACTTTCCTTAACTCTTTTAATAATAGTTCTCTGACCTTAGAAAACCTTCCCGAAATGAATTATAAAGCTCAACGCTTATTTAGGTGCAAGTGCAAGTAAACCCAATGTCTGGTTACTCTCCTTAATCAGCGCTCCTCCTCTGCCGATTTCCTGTACTAACAGTGCACTGCTACTCCTCCTCGTAATTGTAATGTGTAAGCAAGGGGAAACCGAAAATGAAGATGTGTGTTGGGTGAAATATATGGAGCTTAAATAAATGATGGTAGTGAAAATACCATCATGCACTTTACCCTTCCTTCCGTAGCTTTAGCCACACAGACGTGATGGACGTCACTAACGATGCCTTGATATTTAAGACCTGAGAAAACCTGACTACCCTTTACGTTATTCTCTACCAAATGATTCCAGACACACACACAACCTTCATTCACCTCCTCTACTCTATCCATGTCTCTCTCTCTCGCTCTGCGGTGGTAACTCTAGAGCCCATTCCAAATCAAGCCAACCACCCAGGCAAATGATTGAATTTGATTTCGAAGGATTTCTAGCGTGTGTAAACTCAAGGAGAGTGGAGGAAATGCTACGTAGGGCACACTCACACACACACACTCTCTCTCTCTGGCTGATGATAATCAAGTCTTGTTCGTCAAGATGATAGAGTTGTAGCAGAACTTTTTAAGTTTAGGAGCGGCGCAATAGTTTAGTGTAAAATGTGCATCCATGAAATAGGGCTGCAGATATGCTGCAATATTATCTGGCTTCTATTCTCGCCTCTCATACTTCTAATATGAGCAGACAGGGAGCAAACAAGCTCACCAACAAAACTTTCCCCTTCTTCGAATTTTTCTCAATGCGGACCCAAACGTACGTATCTTTCACACATGCATTGATTTATTTAGGTCACACAACACCAGGCGTGTGTGCTTCAATGTATATTAAAGTAATGGCGAAAGTTTCTCGCGCTCTCTAACTTTCTTTGGGTGTAGCTTTGTTTTTTTAAAGTTCAACTTTTAGCTAAATACGGGAAGGTGAAAGGAAAGTGGGTGCCCGAGGGAGAGTGATTAATTTGGTAGTTTGTCAAAATATCTGGAGATACTCGAGAAAATCTGCTCCTAGTTATTTTCCCTGGCATCGGGAACAAATATCAGTCAAATTTTACCAACATAATTCTTCTATTCCGAGCGTAGTATGTTGCAGTATATTTATATTGTGTTAAAATAGGAAATCAGAGTCCAAAAATAGAACATATTTAGTAATGTATTTCAGCTTATTGGGGAGTAATGTCTTCATCGTACAGTTTTTGCTATAGGTAGCATCTTCTTTGTCAGGGTGTGTTACATTCTCGTATGGTTGAATGTTTTGTCAGTTCGAAAGGACTTAGGCTTATATTTTTGTATATTGAATTAGTAGGGATATACGTATACACGTGCTTTCTTGCGATTACGACTTATTTCAAGCTTCTTCCAAAAAGCTTTTAGTACTAGATACATACTACGACTATCCACCCTCCTCCCATGATTTGCTAAGTTCGAAAAAGTTAACTGTTGTTTTTGTACACTTGTACGGAAGCGTTTTCAACTCACTCAGTTGTGCAATTAAGAAAATGAAGCAGAAGCGACAAAAGGTGTGGAGGAGGAGAAAGCTCACATTAAAGTACATTGAGGAATTGAAGAAAGTTCATCTAAAAAGTTTTTTTTACTTCGTGCTCGTCATGTGGAAAAGAGGGTCTCTCTCTCTCAGCCGGATGGGCTGGGTCTTGGGTCGATCAGAGTAATAAAATAGGGAGCGGAAGTGAGTGATGATGATGAGGTTGGAGGATATACGGCTTGGCGTCTTAGGGAAGTAAGACATTTTTCAAAAAAGAATACTTCACACAGCCAGAGACGAACGACTGAGTTGCTCATCCAGCACCATTACTATGCGTTTACTTGCCCTCGTAATATTCTGTAAAAGAATGCGCTTTGTATGCAGAACTGTGGTGCTAGTTCCTCCATTTCGTTGTTCATCATGAAGAAGTGTCAGTGGTTGCATAAATATACAATTTGGTGTGTGTGGAAAAGTAGCTAGTATTCTTTTTCGTGATTATGTATGCATATCATTAACTTATAAAACTATGCTTTCACACAATTCTATTCTCTCTTTCTCCTCGTCTTGATGAATGCAAGCTAGGGCGGGCGGGTTAGTGAAAAGGAATACATTTTTGAAGTATTATCCCTTCTCGTTCTCGTCGTCATATCGTCGTCGTCCTTCTCGGCCATCATCATCAACAGCTTACAAAAGAGCTGGCGTGTAAAAAATGAAGGTAGAAGAGGAGTAGTATAGCTTCATATAAGTAATGTACTAGCGCTGTACATGCTCATGTATACCACTTCGTGCTAAACTCATTTGCTGTATGCTCCTTTCTTATACATTGTGGAGGATGAAAACTCGAGGAAATGGGTGGTCTGTTAAAAACTCAACTTTTTTTTCTCTCTCTCCCTTCTTATCCAAAGTTAACTTGGCAGAAAAACTCTGCCGTTTACACGGTCCTTCCTCCATTACTCTCCCCTTTTTTATTCTCTCACAACTCCTGGGAAGAAGGAAAGAGAGAGAGAGGAGAAAGATGAGGTTGTGAAAAGAAAGGAGTAAAGAAACCCGAGTGCTCATTCTCTTCTCCCAACCATTATTTCATATACGCGGTCTCCAAAAATATTACCGTCCAACCTTTATTTAACGAAGAAAAAACTCCATTTCAGAAGGTAGAAGTATGGCATCACGACACCACTGATGTAATTCAGTTCGTTCTATAGACACGGAGAGAAAAGTATCTTTTTTCACCTCACCACAACCGCAGTGCCATTGCTGTTCTGTGTCTATTCCATGTAAAAAAAAAGTAAATAGCGAGGATGAGGCGATGAGCAAAAGGACAAAAAACTTTTTATATGAAAACATTGAAAATTGACTGAAAAAAGTATTTTTTCCTGGTTTTAGTATCTTGCCAAATGTACATTGTTTTCACTCCTTACTCCTCCAAGAATTCTCTATCGAGTCTCTAAGAACATTTTTAGCACTTCACTTACTTAGTAAAAAGACGAAGATAATATAAGGAATATTATTGGCACTGTGGGGTTCTACTTTTTTCTCCATTTGTCTTTTCTCTCCTCTCTTCTCTCTTGGTATATATGAGCGTGTATGAATTCCACAAAGAAACACGTTAATACATGATGCGATGAGCCGAGCAACTTGGAGGATGAGAATATTAATAGCTGTTCACATTCCCCTTAAGGATATATAATTTTTTCGTTGGATGACTGACTCGAATAGTTTTTTCCCCTTCGTAGAAGCATGAAAGGAGTCAAGATATCACTTGGAGTTTTATCTCCCAGTATTTATTTCACTTACTCGATCATCATCGGAAAGGACTATGTGCATCTCCCGTTCTTGTTATTCCTGTTGGCAGAATTAGTGTTAAACCAATAAGAGAGCTGTGTAGTGAAGTAGTAATACATTTTTCTTCTTCTGTGAGACCCTTCATCTTACTAAGGTTTGCCGGAGTCTGGCTATGCATTTAGTTCACAAATGAATGAGTATCTATAGATTTTTCAACTCGGAGAATACGGAACTTGAGCATTTTTTGAAATTGTTGAATGGGAAGAGAAGTGTGTACGGGAGGAATTCATGTGTCGTGTAGCGAACGTAATAGGAGAAGTATCGCTCAGTTTTTTCTCGTTTCACGACATACATGAAGTATTTCGATTTTGATCTTGTTAAAAGAAACGAAGCTTTTTTTCTCTCTCTCCGTCTTCCCTCAACGCCAACTGCGAGCAGCTCTCTAGTATTATTTTTCAAGTATAAGCGTGTATATTGAGGAGTGATCAAGTTGTAAGTCATCGTTGTTCCTTCTGCCAGCTTGATATTTATTTTGCACGTCCTCTGGATACACACTTTCTCTATATTTTAGTTTCCACTTGTTCTCTTCTCCGTCTGCTGTCGTCGTATCAATGAAAAGACTCTTCTGATAGTAGTTTCAAGTGAGGACAGGAAACGTGAGAAAAGTTGCCTAAAAGGAGAAAGTTGTCCCACTCTCTCTCTCTTTCTTTCCCAAGCTCGCACTCTCTTCTTTCCAATGTCGTCGACTATATATTGTTTATATAGTCTGATAAGTTCGGAAGAATATGAGGTTTTTGGTTAGTACTCGTAAGTAATAAGACTTTCTCCAGGGAGGAAGTGAAACTTTCACCAAGTAGTAGTATATGGGCATGTGTTTTAGCTGTGAAATGTGTGTGTGTGTGTGTGTGTGGTTCATAGTCTACGATCTGGCTTCTTTTCTGGGGAAGAGTGAAAAAGAGAGTGGAGAAGAAAGGGCAAAGGAGGAAAGAAAATGTGTGCAACATTGGGAATGAAGGAATGAAATGTAAGGACATGTGAACAAGATGAAGTAAAAAGTATGAGAAAAACTAAGCACTGCATCTATGGATGACGACAGCAGACTCATACGGAAAAAAGTGCTTCTTGCATGCTTTCCCTCTTTTCTCTTGCACACGAGAGTCGTATGAATACATGTGTTCTCTCCCTTTAATTCGTTTTCATGTGGACTAATATTATCTGTAAATGCCTCTGTGTTCTCCTCCGTAATGCACACTGTATGTCCTATATTTTTATACATGGAAAAAGTTTAATTTTGTGGTAATTAAAATGGGGAAGCTTCCTGTGTGTTCTTGTCTTGATAATATGTTACCATATACGAAGTGTATATGGTAAAGCGGTGGTTCAACTTTAGTTGTACATAAAAGACTAAATTTGGCGGTGTATAACGAAAACTTTGAGATGGTGAGAGTCGTAGCTTGAAATAAGTTGTGTTTTTCTGTCTTCCTTGTGTACTCCGTATACGTATTTTTCTCTTGCGAGTAAAAGGACTTAGAGGCGCGTAGTAGAGAAACAGTGGAATTAATTCAAAACGATGAAGGGATTAATTAGTGGAAAAGTCCAAGTAAGATACCTTCAAAATAAAACCCAAAGAAAGTGACAGCAGAGAGAGAATTTCCCGTTCAAAATGTGGTTTTCATGTGAGCCACGTCTGGTGAAAGTGGTATTGTTGGCTTCAACAACAGCAGCGATCCATATTCTACAGTATTGTGAACCCATATATCAGCATGCACCCTACTTAGAGCATAGTGAAAGTAAAGAGAAAGTGGAAGCGGTGCTGGATCCATAATACATACGCGCGCACGTTTGAGAGAGTGAAACTGTTTAGATTCACATTCATATAATTTGAGCGGAAGTGGAAAATTCATTGGGAGGAAATTAACAGATATCTTACATAATTCATAATTATTTCTTGACAATGGTGTTAAATACTCGTGTGAAGGCGCAAAACTTGCAACACTTTTCCCCAAGAGGTACGTCACGAACAGCAGTTACACATTACTTCTGACGGAGAAGAAAAATCCGACGCGTCTGTCTCATAATTTCTGGATTTTTCCCCGCTCCGAATGTATGAAATATAGAATGGCAAGAGAAAAATGCTCCCTCTCATATTTCTCTTGGTCACACGAAACTTTTTCTCTTCTCCGAGTCTGTATTTTTTTCGCTGAAAAATAAATATTGTGCAGTGGACGTAATATTTTTATTCTGGTTTTATTGCTTTTTCGTGGCTGCCACAGGTTAGCAATGGAGACGGCAACGCTGGCTGGTGGTGGACTGGTGTTTCCGGCTGCTGCACCTGTGACTGGTCCAAGCCCTGGCTTCTACATCACAACACCGAGTCCCATCCTCCGAGCTCCAATTCACTAGTTAAGTGATAATAACATGCATACATATTATATTGTATAACATTTACATTTATTATATACCCACACCACGACGGGGAGCGGGGTTGAAATGATCACAACACACACACTGATAAAGTAGATAACACGATTTTCAAGAGCGCGGAAGCCTACATAATATGTGCATAATATATACTACTTTTTACGGCGTACACTTTTCTTTTTCTCTGTCGAATCCGTTCCCTCGTTTCATTCTCTTTTATTAGATCTTATAAATCAGAGCGGCGGAATGACGATATTCTATACCATTTGAATTCATTTTTAAAAAAAGAAGAAGATCTGATATAATATTCGCGTGTATAATATCAATTCAATTGCGGCGTAGTTATATCGTCAGCATGTGTTACTTACTGTATTCTCCGAGTGCGCATGGAGGTATTTAGATGACTACAAAATCCGAATCCATAAACAGTTTCAAAAGGTGTCTATAATGTAGGTCTGAGTTTTACAAAACACATTTTATGGTTACTTACGTATTACCTATAATACACCTATGCATATGTTTAGGGATTCGTTTTATGCATATAGTTCAATTTTGTAGCTTGTTATTAATAGGCGAAATCGAAATCGTTACTTTTCGGGCTGCTACGATTCTAGTCCTCCTCGCGCAGCAAATTTATCAATTCAAATGACGTATAATCTCAATGTTTTATTAAATTAGAAATTATCATTGTATGTATGTGGGATATGGTTCTTACAGCGGTTACAAAAAATCTAAAAAACGTCGATATATTATCATGAAAAAAATCGTACAATGTTGCTATGTATTTAAAAAAAAATATTAGTACGGGTCTCAAGATTCTGATACAGTGAGAACGGAAACATATTTAACTTCAGTATTGAAACACAACCAAGAAAAAAAAGCTTTTTTGAGCGATGATAAGGATATAACAAAAAGATTTCATATACATTTGACACAAAAAAGAAGATTATTTAGCGTGAAAAAAAGAAAGCTTTCGAGAGAAAGCTTCGATGAACTATAAAAGGTAAGCAGACCGGTCTACATCACACATATTAAAAGTATTTGGGACTTTGGGACTAAAGCCGAACCATGGTATGGTTGTACAGGTATATAAGCTTGCTCTCTATAAGCATTTTAATATGCGAGAAAAATATGGATCCATAGACTTTTTCATACGTCTTGGTATAGTAACTTTGTACTACTATTTTGATGCTTTTAGAAACCAGTTCTACGTGCCAAGTCACTTGAATTTGTCACTCAAAAAAAGAATTTTTTTCTCCTCCAACTTCTTTCCCAACTTTCAGTCAGCCGTTTTTATCAGTGGAAATATGATGGAAGCTTTTGACTTGCTATCACCATCACTCAATTTCTTTTCATCGAGTCGAATATTCCCTCTGGTTTCCATAGTTTTTTCTTCTATTGATTACCAACATTTTGTTCAAGAGTTTATTGTTGGTCGCAAAAAAAAACTTTGAGAATTTTCGAAAACAGTTTTTTTTTGTTTTTAGGAGTGCACAGGAACAAAAAAATTCAAGTGTCACCTTCATGTTCTACACTGGTTTCTACAAGTTTCTAACTATCTCTGAAAAACTAATCTCATCTCAATAAAATTTGTATGCATGAAGTGGTTTCAAGCATTAAATATCTCGACAAAGGAAACCAATCAATCACAAAAATGTAGTGTATTTGCGGTCATATAAAATTCGTCCCGTTGTAGACTCATAAATATATTTCGTACCGAAAGTACGAAGTATACGGTCAGCTCGTACATTTTTGTCATCAACTTTTACTCAATCGAACGTTACTCAAAGTAACCCAAAAGTCCAAATTAAACGGATATAGGTACTATTTAAAAAAAATGAAACCAGTTTCAAACCAATTTGCTACACACACACGAAGGAGAGAGGAGGAAAACGGTGTATATTATTGTGGTATTGCCGAATTAATACATAGCGAAGTGGAAAAGGGAGAGGAAAAAATTTTCAAAAAGTTTTTCATGACGATAGAATCAAATTTATTGTTCATGTCTAAGTTGCCAAAAAAATGAAATGATCCAAAGATTTTTAAAAACTCGCTATATATCTTTGTAACCAGAAACAAAGAATGTCAATATCTCTATTTAAGGTAGAACGGGGGAGGAGGAGAATCCTCCTCCCCTCGAGTGAAAAAGTTGATGATGATGATACGTACGAATAAATGTATTTTGACTAATTACTTACAATTAATAACACTCTAATAATAAATAATACATATTTCAGATAGAACTTATAAAAAAACTCTCTACTTCTGTACTATATTTACACTACGTGATCAATGAAATGAGAAAGAGTTTGTTGATACATACATATACATGGTAGCTATTATCATGTGTACAACCTTGATTTACTGAAAACAAAGGTCAAGTCAGATTTTTCAGGCCACAGAGATGATGACGAGGAGAGTATCTTTGAAGAATGTGCTAATATTGATGATGATTAAACTTCAATACTGATACTAAATCGAATACCAAAAAAGCTATATAAATATATACTACTTAAAATAACTTATCTGTTGTTATACAATATAACTACATAAAATATGCATTTTTGTCATAAGTTATATATATAAAATACTTATATATTCAATCACTCAAGTCATCAATATATATCATATTCATATACATAACTACATTATACATTACATAAACATTAAACATAAAATATCAAATCAATCAAATCAAAAAAATAATCCTCTAGTCGAGCAAGTCCCCGTCATATTATATTATTACGTGTTGTTGTGAAACGTTCTGTTGGTTATAAAAAAGACAATCGTAAAGACATTATTTATAGTTACGTTACCACTATTACTTTTATTATTCTAATTTTCTCGTTCAATGCGTCTACACATGCAAACTTTTTTTAGCAACTAAGTTGGTGGTTTTTTTTGAGCTTTTGAACTTCAGACATTATATAGGTTGTGTGTATTACTATTAGAGTTGAGTTGGGAGAGACAGATAGGAGATATAAATCTTTAACAAGGTTAATTTTACCAACGAGTTCTTCGTTATTTTATATATGAACAATGACAGAGCACGCGGGTTTTTAGACGGTTGTGTTCTGTGTAGCATCATTCTCAGCAAATGTGCGAAATTATCTGGAGATAAAAAAAATTGTAATATGTTTTAACACATTGTTTTCGTTCATTTGTTGAGCATTTGGTGTTTCCAGTACATTTCTACATGTTTATTTGTTTTAACAGCTTGTCATTTTTTTCGTGTTATTTATTTATTATTATTATTATTGTAATCAATACAGCTAAAAACAGAATATTTACATTTTATCTTTAAGTATTATTGAAAAGATGTTGATTGTTGTATTACGCGACTCTGAAAAGAAAAGATGAAGAAAGAAAAACATTGTATTTTGCTGCGATGTTCCGTTATATTGATTAAATGAAATATGCGTGAAAAGCAATATTAATTTAATAAGTGTTCATTTGGCTATATGTTCTGTTATCATTTGTTGATTTAACGTGGAGAAAGTATAAAATGGAATTAAAAAGTTTTTGAAATGTTGATTATTGCTCATTTTCGTTGCTTGTCTTGATTTCATTTGACTTGTATGGGGACACACTTCATCATAAAATATTCATAGAAAAACTACAATCCATTTTTTGACAATGTAAAGCTCAATTTTAACAACTCATCAAATCAATCACGGGTTATCAATTTCGAACATGGTGTACAAAATTGACTGTGGAGATCTGCTAAAAAGATGTTTCGGAATGCTTCATGAAAACCAATATCTTGATTAATTAGTACGATTCTTTTTTGGAAATATTTTTGACCCGAAGCACTATTCTACAAAATTTGTATTTCTTGACCCACATCATTTAGCGTAGATGCACGAGACGAGTCTTATTACGTGTGAACATGGTGCTCAGTTGTTGCATATATTCGTTTTAGCAATCACAATTTCATCCGTTTAATCAGGTATACCAATCATTACTCTGACTTTATTTCATGGTACAAATAAACTGTAGCGAACCTATTTCTTGGCGCAGTGTTACAAGAACAAATATCAGTTCTAACGATGCAAAACGGGGAAATGTGTGTACTTCAAAATGAAAAGTGGTGCAAAAAATGCTACATTCAAATCACAAAATTAATACACATATCCAAGTCCAACGATGCGGTGTCCAGCGCAGTATTTTTTGTCGCGTGTGTGTATAACTGATGTTCGAAGAAAGCAGCCACGCTGTCAATTGAAATTCGTCATTATTAGAGAAACGGAAAAAGGAAAAGAGATATACGTTCAGCCACCGATATTTATCAGCCTGTTGACAGACCTTAGCTTTCCAATTCTTTCCCATGCTCCTGACCATGTGTGGTCGTAGATTGATGAGGCAGTTATATCTGCGTTGAAAGTCGTATAATTCATGTCACTCTCTCTCTCTCTCTCTGCCTTTCCTATCCTCCAAAACCATCCGGATGTTACATTATTGCTGTGTTTGGAATGCGATACTGACTTTGTACATACATCCACATGATTTAAGACAAATAGCGAAGAAGAAGTTGTGAGTGGATACGGAGTAGACGGAGGAGGGCAGGGAAGGGTTGAGTTGAGGTAGAGCCTCCAAAATAATTGCGTATTTTCCTTTCCTCCGCACAACATCGTCCGGTTGTGAGAAGCTATCTTGTTGCTAAATAGCGGGAATATTATAATAATAGGGTTAGTAGTAATAATGTTCCATTTTAGTCAAGTGTGCATTAGGACAGGGCTCGTTGGAAATATATTAGAGTATAAAACGATAAATATGTCAATTGTGATTTATCGGGAAGCGCGACGGAGACGGAAGGGCGAATACAGTGGAAAGTTTTTTGTGTGCGAGAGAGAGAGAGAGGTATACACACACATTTTTGCACAGAGCAATGTACGTCTACTGCTAGAATGTATAGATCTAAACGCGACGTTTATTCAAGTTACGCCATACAATGCACTCTGAAGCGAAGCATAAAAAAGTAATGGAGAATTTGTAAAACCTCCTGCTGAACAGAGAGATCTTGAGAGAAGCTCAGGTTTTAGCACACACGATGAATTCTTATTTGGTCGACAACTCTTTTCTCTTCTCGCGAATGTACATGTGTGTGTGTCCGTATTATCATATGTTTACCAAGCTATTCTGGGACAAAGTTTACACTCGACACATACGAAACTTCCGCGAGTTTGGAGGATGATGTTAGTGTGGTTGTTGCTGTTATTGTTGTTTTCTCTCTCTCTCTCTCTCCTTCTCTAAGCGCCGCTCCATTCCTCAGGTTCTCCCTCGCTCACTTCTTTTTTTTTACATTCCGCTTCTCTTTTAGTCAACATGGTGGCTGTAGCTATACATGGTGGCTTTAAAATGAACGTATGAAGTGAGGAACGAGGAGAACAAGCGTGCAAACCAGAGGAGAAAAGCTGGAGTTGAAGGAAAAGACTTAAAGTTGAGTTGGAAGAGGATGATTCTCAGGGAAAGAGAGAGAGGATGTACATTATGACGATACTATATTAAAGGAGAAAGCACAAAAGGCTTCCTCCGTCTCTCTCTCTCTCTTCGCGTCGGTTTACGGCAAAGCAATGCGACATGGTAAATGTAACGCAGGAGCACACACACACACACAAGTGTGTGCACGTAAAAAAGATTGCCTTTCTTCCGATCAAGGAAGGAAGATATAATTATATGAAAATCTTCGTACAATTTCCATCCCTATCTTCGGCTATATAAAGATATACGTGGATTCTCTCTCTCCCTTCCGAGATGAACATGAAAACAAGCATGGTTTTTCACTGAAAATGAAGTTCTGGCCTGACTCGAGCATCATCCCATCTAACCATACTTTCTCTCTTGAGCTCGGCTTGCCTACATTAAACTATGTATTTCGAACAAAAAATCGTTTTGCCTCATGTGCTCGGCAGCAGTACGGAAACAAACACATATCGCCTAGTATTTCTAAAACGGGGGGAAATACATGGCATCGTGTTGATGATCACGGTGATGATGATCATATGTATATCGGTGCTACTTATTACAGTAGAAGTGCAGTGTTCTCTCTCTTGCTTGCTTTCTCTCTCTCTCTCCCTCTCACTTCCTGTGTACCAGACTGTGAAGCAAGGTTCAAGGTACATAATCTACAGTGCGGTTTGGTTTTCAGGTTGGTTACCACGATTGAATCTATATGCATTGCCTAAAACCTTGCAAATAATCCGTGTTTGCATAACAAACTCGTATTTCGTTTGAATACGATAGCTATTAAAATTGGAAGGGATAAGAAGAATAGGAAACGCAGAGGATGAAGACCATTATTTTGAAGAAGCCTAATGTAGTATCGGGAGAAAGGAGCAGCGGCATATATCAGACATACAATATCCTCAGCTGAGATGAGTGAGAAGGAGGAAAGATAGGAATTTAATGGGAGACGTGTGTGCATCGTAGTACGTACGCAATTTGAGCGGATAACTTACATTCCATGGATTTGACTACACACACACAAGCAATATAATGATGGTTGAGTTCTTGAGCTGATAATATCAAATCATCTGTCTGGAAGATTGGTTTGCGCGGATGTGTGAGTCGAGTCTCGAGTGAGACGTTTTGTAATGGAGAGAGAGAAAAGAGAAAGCTGGCTGGGCGTCCAAACTTGGAAAGATGAAGGGAGGATGTGTGTGTATACCTATTATATGATATCTAATCTGAAGTTAACAGTTTGTCTTCCCAAGTTTTAATTAATTAGGATCCCTTAAGTCTAGAAAAACTGATTAATGAGGGTAATTAGGTATAATTAGACTTTATTCGTGTTTGAATGCACGTGCTTTTTCTGAAGGATGCGCATCAGTAATTACGTGTGATTCAGAAGAATGAATTGGAAACTCTACAAATATGATAATAGGGTGCACTGTAAGGTTTCCACAATACCGAGTAGACATGTTTATGCGAGAAAGTTGGGGAAACAATAAAGTTTTGAAAAGTTATGAAACTTTTTGGCACACATTTGGATCAGTTATGCATTTTGTTGTTCCAATCTGAACGGCACGGAAATAATGACTTGAAATCCAAACCGTCAATAAACCTGAGAATTTTGAAAAGTAAAAAAGTTATGACATACTTTTTCCACCATCACCTTTTGACGTACTTTTCGATGGGTTTGCGCTGAAAATGTGTGCCAAAATATGCACATGTTACGGTTTAAATGCAGAATGAATGTTATGTACGAGAATGCCGTTGTCAGCATTGTTACGGCACCTGAGCTGTGTGCAAGTTGTAATAAGGTTTTACAGGATATATACTTACTGGCATAATGCTTTTGTTTTTATGGTGGAAAATGGTACGCAGTTAAATTGGCGATGATTAACGATGATAAGCATTAATTGTAAATAGAAGCATAACTGGACTTGTTTTAGGCCGAGCAATATACACAAAAAGCATATATGTTTATAACTTTCAAGACTCATTTTTTTACAAAATAATGAACGCACTGCACTGATCTGTGATAAGTACATATAAAACAGATTCATGATAGCCAAGTGCATTTCTGCATGACTTTTACACTTTGTTCATTCATTTATTGTGTGCAAGTGTACAGTCTGCCGTTTGGGAAAATGGAATTTCTGCGAAATCGTTTACGGTACGAAGATATAGGCTTTTACACACTATGACCATGACTTTCGTGCGAAAGAATACTGTACATAATATGGCTATAGTACGTGTATGTGTGGTGAAAGTCACAGTTTACGATGGGCAATGATGGCTGTGTAAAAAAACTGCGTTGTTGGAAAGCTTCTGAACTCGGGTAAGGTACGACAAGAGAGTGCGAGCGTGTTGAATGCAGTTGAAGTTGAATGGAGATAGGATTTCGTGCGTTTTTTGGTATTTGTCGAGGGATCAAGTTTCGATTTTTGATGGTTTTCATATGAGCTAAGTGACAATCGTCTCCTCTGGGTAGATTCTTTTAACTACTGCAGATACAAGTGACTGTAAATAATCCACTATGATTTCCGTGTCTATCAGTTTTTACAATTTCGACGAGAGTCTTATAGCGCGCGGATATAAATGCACATAATTGTATAATGTATTTGTGAGGGTGTACTTACTAGCCATCGTAAAGGTTAAGTCGTCATAATAAAAAGAAGATTTTCGTGAGGCGAATGTGGCATAAAAGTGGGATGATTGTCGAATTTCGAGTAAATTGGAGTGGATGGGAGTGTGTGAGTAAATGGAGAAAGTGTATGCTCTAAAATGGAGAGGAAGTTGAAAGGCTCAGGTTTTAATTCAATTAAATTTCGTTCAACAGTTTCCTTTTGTTTCGTATACGAGCAATATTAGATTTTAGTAGGACCATAAATAGAGTGATACTCTATCAATATCTGCAATAACTTCATGGCATAATCCCAAATTAAAAAGTTCATTTCCCATCATGTTTCCTAGTCCTGCGAATGGCTTGTCATTATCATGCTTTTACCAAATGTGACTGTGGATAATTAAATTGTATGTAGCAGCATTACAGAAAGACAAAGATCATAATAATATTCTGAGAACAGACAAATTGTCATTAGTTCATATCACTTTTCGTAGTATTTGAAAATTCGATATATTCGAAAAAATGATTTATTAAAGTTTATTTTGCCCTCTTTAAAATGTGAACTTCATCTGATCTTCAAAACATTCATATTCCGTTGCGCTGCATATTAGCAAGTTAATATAATTCTTGATAAGTATAAATGGCTATAATGAGTTCAAATCAATCAGTTAATCTCGAATGAACACATACATATGGTTCATGTTAGGTACACGACTTGACTTCGTGGATATGAAACATATCGGATACTTGCCTTATGCATGCTGTCATATAATTGATACAAAAAAGTTAGATGTCAAATGTGCGTCAAGTTGTGATTTTCTTCCGTGTGAATGACGTTGTTTGGGGTCTGGGGGAGTGGAGTGAACGCTCGAATTCACGGGTAAATACCTATGCTTGTTGTGAAGGATCAGGGTTTAAATTTCATTGTAATCTACGGACGTGTGGATGTATATAAATAGGATGAAATTGTTGGATGTGAGAGTTTTGACGTGTTGTGACTTTTGTCAAAGTGTGAGCGTAAGTTTCATGGTATTCTCTAAACAAGTTTAACGTAATGTGATTTATAGCTAATATACAATGATAGATGCGCGGTGTGTGACATGAAAACGACGACGGGAGCGTGTGGTACTGACTAAAGACTCTTTTTAAGCCGTGGAGTGATACGACTAAACTGTTTGTGAAAATAATTCTCTGACGTGTTCGAATGAATGGGTGTGAGAGTGTGTTGTGGCTCTGTACTACGATAGAATAATCTCTTTCGCTAAAAATATATGGCTTCCCTAATCCTATCGTAATGGCATATAAATACATACGGACGACAAGTCATTGGATTTTGTGCGTGATTGCGACTTCCCTTTTTATTATCAGTTTGACAAAAGCAATATTTTGCATGGGTCGGCTGGCATTATGATAGGATTAACCAACAAAACAAAGCTAACCAATGCGTACCCTATGAAGATTCCCTCTCTGTCCATTGCCAAAAAACCGTCAAGTATTTCTCCAGAATCACCTTACCTGCTAAAATCCATATTATTGGAAAGTATTTCAAGAATCTTGTTCAAAACAAAAAATGCAATTTTGGATGATTTTGTAATTCATCCGCATCTTACCACATGGTAAAAACCATTATACTGACTGCGCATTGAATCATGACTAAAACACAATCCCAGACAAGTAAGAGGAAAACAGTAGCAACAACTTCAGTATTAAAACTGAGAGTTTTGGAACAATCATGCTTTCCTTGTTTAGATATGCAAAATAGATAATCAAATAATGAAGGAGTGAGAAAAAGAAATTGATCGGTAACTTTCATAATACTCTTTTATCAATACTTTTTCCATAGGGTATAAAGATCTGCACTACACTAGACGGTATTATCTCACGATTATAATTAAGCATATAATATACGAGTATATATATTTGAACGTAATCAAAGTAATAATTTGATATAACTTTTACAACCACCTTCAAATCGAATTTTGCCTTAAGTGTCAACCGACTCTGTTTCACTCATCCTAACAATTTTCCAAAATATAACTAAAAAATGATTTCTTGTTTTGAGTAAAATGTAAAATGTACGGCACAAAAAGTTTGGAATTTTTGAATTGATCTTTAAAATGTAGGGTTTGAAACATTGTTGGAGTTGGCACTTTAGGCCAATTCTGTTATGAAAGGTGGGGGTTGATGAGGTATATTCTAGGTACTGAAAAATGCACTTTTGATTGAATATATATGTGTCTGCTTACAATTAGATCATTTACACCTTGTATAAAGGATTTAGTGAGCAGGTAAAAACTTTTGAAATTCCTCCGTTTAGGCAAGGTAGTGATAAAAAACATAATTCATGCAAGCCTATATAGTTAGAAATAGCTTCTAACACTTGTTCTGTCTAGTTAAATTTCTAACTCTAATTTGTAAAAAATTCTTGAGTAATAACTTGTATGAAAAAATATTTGTACATATATAATAACACTCACACAATCTATGCATTTTCACTAGTACTATCATCATTACACTCGTTATCCTGGGAAGATAGTAAACACTACATAAATCTTACTGGTAATCTTCTTACTTTACGGCAAACCTGGTTATTCTGATATATAAAAAATGATTGACAAAGTATTAGCTAAAAACACTAAACTAATATTATCTGTAATACTAGAAATATACACTGACTCCACTAATTTTTGAAAACTGTATACATAATTATATTTATTTATTATTGTGTCTTTTAGATGGGAGAAAGTGTACTGTACGTGATAGTATAGTGTATAAATATATATACTTGGGTACTTGGGTAAGAAAACATGATCATGATACAGAATACACGATATCACTACAGACTAAATGGATATTATGAAATGAAAAAAAGTATTACTAACTAAATACTATACAGGCCATAACATAACATAAATGTATAGTTATTATTATTGGGTAATTTGTAAATATGAGTGATTATCTTAATGCAAACTATTTGTGTAAACTAATCTTGTACATTAAACGCAATCTTTAGAGTTATATAATACTTGAAAAAAAAATTGAAATAAAAAGACAGGGGTACTGACAAAAAAATATCCTCACAAATTTTCTCTACTACACTACTTTCCCCATGTTTTTTGTTCACTTTATTTACGTTTTTTGTACATGATAAATTGTGTTGTCACTTTTCGCAGTCAGAGAATCGATGATGAATGAGCGTAGAGCTCACTTTGGTGTCTCTATTTTGAGAATTCCAGAGGCCAGAGAGAGAGAGAGAGGAACACATGCCTTCAAACTTGACAAAAGAAATTGGATTACAGACCACGCACGAGTTTTTCTCTCTCCTTCCATCTCTCTCTCTCTCTCTCTCTCTCTCTCTCTTGTTTTCCCTTTTCATCTGTTAATTATCGTCGAGAATTTGATGGAGCCTTTGTTGGTTTAGACTCAGGTGTTGCTGCTGGCGCATCCACCCAGTACACCTTGTAATTTTTCAGAATGCTGGCACTAGAGAGAAAAAAATCAAACAACATGAGTTACACTTAGAGAAAATGAGGGCATGTATGTTGGAAGAGCTCCGATTGAATATAAAAAATACACACAAAAGGGGAATTTTTATTTGATAGGATGAACTCATCGCCTAGTTTTTTTTCCTGCTGAGAGAAAGTAATCATCAAAAGAAAAGACATAGAAAACTGCTTTAACAAATTAACACGAGCGCCGTGTATTGTATAAAAAGTGGGCAGTGAACAATTTTCTTTTTCCTCTTTTGATAAATGAAAGCAATAAACGAAGTCTAGAATAACGGGGAGAGAGAGAGGAAAAGAAGAATACACTCTAATCAAAAAGAACAAAAGCAAACTGTCACTGTCATGCCCACATTTTCTACAACTCAGCCCTCTCCCTCTTCTCTCTGACGAGACAGAGCAAATATTATATTTGATGCACTTATTTGTCTTCTTCTATTCCCATCCAACACACACGTAATGAATTTTAAAATGACTTCAACTTGAGCTCATACATATACATCGGCAGCCAGTGTTTCAGCCAAAAACTCAAAGTGGTTCATAAACTGAGTGAAAAGTAATGGGATAAGGTGGAGCGTTTCCATAATTTTCACTTCCTCTCCTCGATCGTGTCGCAGTTTGTGAGTGTGCGACGTGCGCTCGTGATAAAAGCAAGATTTTCACCCTTTAATGTTAATGAAACAAGCGCTTCCTTGTTTCAGAACAAGAAAGTATGAAACAGCGTGAAATGTTTAGATGAAATAGTGCAAACATGGTGGCACACTACGAAAGCATATAAATGCATATATCTGCACATGTACATTTCCTCATTAAGCTATACTACAGCTATATACGAAATACGTGTAAATATGGTGTGTACACACACAGTCGACATCAGTCAGGAAAGCAAGTGAAGCGCATGAAGAGAAAAGACAGACAACAAGTAAACAGACAATCCAACTAATTCACAAATTACTGCAAATAAACTTTAAACCCAGAAAACTGGGAAACGCGCAGCAAAACATCCCTCACCAAAATGTTCCTTCCATTTCCATCCACAGTTGAAACCTGGGCTCAAGCTCACTCTTCACTCAAACAGAGTCAGCTTAGTTTTCCATGCAAGATGGAGGACATGCAGACAAAAGCAGGAAATAAGGAGAAAGAAGAGAGAGAGAGAGAACGCGAAGGGACATTATGCGTATGTATGTATGTTATAGAGAGAGAGAGAATGTTTATCGCAGAACAGTCAAGAAGACAAAACGTAAATGCGGCCAATATACATCCTTAGACTAGCATCATGGATGGATATGTTGCCTACTTTCTCCCTTCTCACACTAATTCCCGCTACAATGGAAAACCTCGAGCAAGTCAGAGTAATCAAGCTATTGTCAAGTTTTTAGACTCGGCTGAAATAGCCCGTATACAAAGCGCGTGAATAATGTACATACAAAAACCTTCGTTTTCCTATATACATTTGTATACTTTCTCTCCTCTCTATTGCTCATCCGAGGTGACTTTCGTGGGCACAAGTACATATTGAATGGAACTAGCTCTCCGCGAGACAGTGTGGTATGTACACTTGCCTACTTTTATTCAATGAATGCTCATTTCATCCTTCTTCTAACAAGCCCCACCACTCTTCTTGGCTTCTTTACCAGGCAAAAATGAATGTATATAAATGTATGCATCCTTGTGCGTACTTCTCAACCTCCTTCTATCTTATTAACTGCACAATCCAAATCCAAGTTTCCCTGAAGAAGAAGAAGTTAGCCCAAAAGAGGAAGAAGAAGAAGAAGGTTAGGGTACTTCTCCGTAAAAATACATGTGTAGTTACTCTACATGTGTTTAGGGATTTTTTTTGTACATTGAAGCTAACTCAACTGGAAGACCATGTGCAATTTGAGGGAGATCAAGGGGAAAGCAGAGGAACTGAAAGAAGAAGATTTTCTCCGAGAAGGAGAAAGTAATCGTCTCTCGTCCGTGCTCATCAGCTATTGCCTCGTTGCGTTTTTCCCTTGTATTTTATCCTCTCTCCCTCTCTCTCTGTTGAATGGAAAGCAAGAAGAAAACAAAGGAGAAAAAAATACTGTTCCCGTTTTACTCGAGCAGAGAGAAAGAAAATGAATGCTTGCATACGTTAAAGTAAATTTGAGGAAAATGACGATGCTCCTCTCCAAATACAAATGTATATCTATACGAAAATTAAGGAAAAAAACAAGCCCATGAATGAAATGGGACGAGATGCCTAGTCAAATATAAAATGCACACACATTACTACACTAATGGTGCATTCACTGCGTGTACGCGAGAGTTACAAGTGCAATAAACGGGGAAGGAGAGAGAGAGAAAGAGGAACTCTTGTGTAAGTAACCTATTGTTGCTTCATTAATGCGTTAAAATTGCTGAAAAACAAGATGATGCTTAGTGAACCCATTGCACCATTTTAATTCCTATCTCTTCCCTATGCAATATGTAATAAAGAAGCTGTAAAACGATTGTGAAAGGGGATGTGTCTTTGTGTATGCTTCTAGCTTTGGATATACATACATCCACTCTATCCGGGAATAAACCTCCTTTTTTAGCGAAACTCATTGTCAGAGATGTGGCTCATTAGCATTTATATAAAGTACTTGGGGAAAACAAGGTATCTGCTGGAAAAGTTAGCTCCGAGAAACCGAGTAGCGAAATTCCTATCCTCCTAAAAAGACGTTCTCAAAACGATATGTTTCCTACAATTCCACAGGGTTTGGCATCTGGGGACCTTATTTTTGGCTCAAAAGAGAGAGGACACGAGACTAATAATGATACTCATCGTAGATAATTATTTTACTGCTTCTCCCTAATAAAAACTTTTTTCTCTGCCTCTCTTTCCACTTGCACAGATGTTTGCACAGCAGCACACAGCTAAAAGTCCTTTTGCATCCAGTGTTGTACAAGTGGTCCGCAAGTGACAGACTCCAGAGTGGCGATATCTATCCGAGTAGATTCATTTATGGGCTACTGCCTACATTTTTGTATAACTGATTTGAATGAAATGATGATGAGCAGGTTGATTATTATTTGAACTGTATGAGATTTAGAAGAAAATCCAATCTAAATGAGAAAACAAGTAGTTTGTCGACGGGTGAAATGTGTGCCTTAAATATATCTACGTGCTTCAAATAATATGTTTTATATGATTCAAACAGCAGATCTAGCACTGGGCCACACGACGACTACTACAACGATGCTCTAGGGGAAGTGGAGAGTTAATGCTGAGAGTGCACAATTCACTTTCAATTTTCTCAAGATGAATACTAGTTGGGATGCTTGACATGCCCATAAATACTTATGATGGTGGTGGTATGGTGTGTGGTGGCGATACCACTTGGATATAGACGGCGGAAACCTCTTCTTCTTCACAAAAAAACGACTACTTTATACTCCCTTTACAACTCTTGTTAGATATCATCTCATCATGGTCCTCTCTTTTTAAAATCTTGGGAGAGAGGAATAGACAGGAGCAAAAAAAAGATCTCTCATTCCTCCATGACTTACAACCTCAACGTATGCTTTGTGCTATATGGCATTTCGAGCATCACGTAATTAATTGCTTCTTCTCCCATGTTCCCCTCGCCTTTTCTTGTCCACAAGATCTCTCCTCTTCTTCTCTCCCCGCTTTTTCATGGTCTCCGGGTGGATGTAAGCAGATTTCCACTTTCCCTTCTTTCTTCCTCGACTTAACCGGTTTCCAATGTAGATTTATTGAGAAGTGGTGGGGTACTAAACGCTTGTACAAGAAGATTCTCTCTCTCTCTCGCTAGCTCTCCTTTAAAAGCAAATTGTGAGGAGCTTCAACGCGAGCATACTCCTTCCTTTTGAATGATGGTCATATTGAATATCAAAAGCGGGCTTGGTATCTATCTCCCAACTTCCGAGAAGGAATATTTTTCTACGCTGCTCCCCACATTTATTCTTTCATGAATATTCAACAGAAATTAATGAACTACAATTTGTCAAGAAGCTTGTGTGGAGCATAGTATAGATGTCTGGAATATCCCCCTCTAAAAATTACTATTATGCGTCCAAGATCAAATATGATCGTTATGTAAATGTGTGCGTAGAAAGATATGGAAATTTTTTTGCAATGGCCCAGCCAATTTTTCCAATTGCCTTTTGATTGACAAACGGAAGCGCATTATTAAGATATGCTTCAACTAAACGTGGTGCACTCTTTGAGCTGTTCTTCAAAAATCCAAACTTAGGCTACGTGTCAGCTTATTACGAGAGGAATCCGCTCTTCCCCTTCGAGTGTATGACGACGACACAGCTGGTGTAGGCCAGCCCGGAAATTTTTCCGCCAGTTATTGATATTCTAATGCGGACATGATCATCATCTGAGAACATAAAGAAGGTGATCCTCTCCTAACCACCACCACACATGCTTTTTTACAGCGTACTTTATATGCAGCTCGTGTGCCCATCTTGTGCGTAAAAAACCCGTTCACACTCACACCATCCGCGTGTGTGTATATACACTCGTCAGTAGTCAACTGTCCGTTTTTCCATCCTTTTTTTGCGGCCATTTTCCCTTTCATTTCTTGACTTTTCTCCGCATGTACGATTCAAATGTTGTGAATGTGAACCTTGTTGAAGTAGTGGGCCCCTGTTTTTTCTACACCGCATATCTCATCTCCCCTTTTAGCCTCCATTTCCAAGTGGCCACGCGATGAGAAATGAATTTCCAAGTCAAGTGAATGATAAGTGGTGAGGCGGAATCTTAATGAAAAGCCTCAACGTGTGAGATCTCCTTTTTTCTCTTCCTCTGACCAAAGAATGAATACAATGAGAAAGCGAAGAAGAAGAAGAAGAAAAGTACATGTTTTTTGAGGAGACGGGATGATGCACGCATTCAGCAGTTGCGAAAAGCAAAAAAAAACAATAGAGAAAAAGCACTCCGTGCGTGCGCTGATATACACTCTGGAAATGTTGTTGTTGGAAGGAGAAAGGTCTACTTAAAACGAGTCCATTTTCTATCATCATCAGTCTATTTCATTCATTTATTGTCTAACAATAACATAAAGGTATTGTGTGCGAGAGAGTACATGTGGCATTTGTGTGTATGCACTTCTTATTTTTCCCTTGTTTATCAGGCCTTGTAGAAAAAACAACTCCACTCCACAGTCTAAAACACTAACTAAAACCATAAGCTGAAAGGTTCAAGAAGAACATGAGAACGTGGAAGATAGTGGGAAAGACAGGCGAACAAGCCAACTGAGGGAAAGAGAAAAAAGGACTTTTCTTCTCTGTCAAATGAGGGAAAGTAATTCATAGCTGGCGTCCGTTTTCTAATAGGTGATAGTCTGTCACTCAACACAAGATGAACAGGCTTTGGCCAGTAAAAGGAGCGACTGAGGAGAAAACACTGGAATAACGAACTCCAAGTGAGCTTTTGGATATATTAGACTATTTACAATGTTCCAGCTCCAACAAGGAAGCAGACCAAAATAGAAAGAGAGAAGCTTCTTCATTCGTGTGGAGCATATCAGCGAGAGTGTAGAGTTGGAGTAGTGCTCTTCCTTGCCACGCGTAGCTGAAGCTCAACGAACACGTATGCATCTCTCTCGTATGTATGTGTGTATAGCATATATAAACATGTCCTTTCTCCACATATTCCGCGGGAGAGCATCAACAGTTTCGGAGGAGAAAAGGGAAAGTAAGCAGTGTGTGGGCCAAAGAACAAAGAAGATATTCTGGAGAATCATTACTCAAGCGAGATAGTGACAAAGTATTATGCCGCCACCATTACATTACTTTTCGCTTTCCCTTTCTCACTCTTCTCTCTCAGTCTTCTCTCTCCGCACTACCTTTTGCATCATCATCATGATCATTCCGCTTTCTTTTTTCTCTCTCTACCTTCAAGTTAGCTAGCTAGCCACCTTTCTCCGGTTGGATGCTTTTTCGATGATGATTATGATGGTTGAGAGTGATAAGACTTTTACACAAAAATCATACATATTATGGAATGGAACGTATGTGTCTGGTCGTCAAAATATATATCTTCTACTCTGGTGCAGAAGAGGTAAAGTAAGGTAAGTAGAAAAGCTACACCGTCATCATCATCATCTCCTCACCGTTTTTCCTCTTCAACGTGTCCTATCTCGAGTGTGCAAGGGAGAAAAAACTGACTCTTTGGAAGAAGAAAACCTTATTGTCTGAAGACTTAGAGAAGAAACAAGAGAGAGAGAGAGAGAAGGCTAACAGTATCGACTTCGACATACATTCTTCAAAATCTTGTCTCGTAGCATATAACTCGCATGCATTTATAGAAAATATAAAAGTTATAGATATATTATTGAGTTTTCCTATAGTCATAATAAAACTCTTTTGGTCGTATTTTTAAGACTTCAAATTTTCTGATGATTTAAGTGGAATGGGAAAGGATTTCGGAGGAATGAAAGATATTACAGACATAAAAAGCTGGAATTATTTAGGCGGAGGAAAAGGAGAGAAGGAAAAGATTCTGAGAAAGAAGAATAGTTGGGTTGGAAGAAAAGGTGATATGTTCGAATTGGTTGGGTGGGGAGAGGAGAAGCAGAAGAAGAAAGAGTGGAAAAAGGGGGAAGTATCATCGTTTTCATTTGCTCTACTCGATCTCTTCACGCATAAATTGTTGAATGGGTGCTGTAAAATACACAGATATATCTTTGTGCTCCTACACTGGTGGTGGTCTGGTGGTCCTATATGGCGTGCACTTTACATGCAACGTAAATTTTCCAAGAACAACAACTTTGAAATGAAAGGGAAAAAATAATAAATAAATTGTACTGGGAGAAGGATGATGGTGATGATGATGACGATCCTAAAGGAAAGCACGGATTTTTTCTTCTCTTCTCTCCTCTCTGGTTTTTTAGAGTAGGGATCTAAACACTTCTGGAAAATTGAAAAAAATGAGAGGAAGCTGGGAGAAGAAATGAAGGAGAGAAAAGAGAAATATTGTAACTTGCTTTCTCCCCCTTATAATGTGTGTGTAGCTTTTTTAATATATTTTTTTCCTTTTGAAATAGACAGAATTTTGTAGAGTATATCACGTCGGCAAAAGAAGAGAAGAGGCAACAGCAAAGCCTGCAAGCTGTCGTACATATGAAAAAAAAACTCTGCCGGTTCCGTTCTCTCAGCAGCGAGTGAAACCTTGAACGAATTTTATTTTCCTGCGGATGAATGCTAAAGGGGAACTTCGCTAAAGTGGAATAACATCTAGGTAAACTAGCAAGAAGAGAAGGAGAGAGAGTGGAAAATATGAACGTTTTGTGAATGAGTGGGACTAGCGAGAGGAGAGAGATAGGCTGAACTGAAAGATGTGTTTCTTGATTCGTTCGTTCGAGTTTTTGCAGCTTCCACCATTTCTCCTACTTTCTCTCTCCTTTCTTCCCTACTTTCTTTTCCTCGTTGGAAAAAGATGATTTCAACTTTTTGTATTATTATTGGGAGGAAAGAAGGAGAAGATGCTTTTGCGAGTTGTTACACTTGGCAGTGTGTTTGCTGCTTTTTTAGCTATGCTCTCGTCTCCCACGTTTTTTCTCTCCTCTCTTCTTCATCGTCTTCGCCCCTCTCTGCGTTCTGCATCAGGAATAAGAACACTGCAGTCGTAATAACAATCTAAATGATGATGATGATGACGATTGTGGAAATAGTTGCCGCTGGAGGAGAAAGTCGGAAATAGACCAGTGGCTTTTCTTCTTCCTGAGCTCCTACCATATCCTCTTCTCTCTCTCGTCTAGATTGTGTCTCTCGGTTCGGTGGTGTTGGGACTCAGGATTGTTGGAAATAGAATCGGCTGCAAGAGTGTGTGCGAGCAGTGGCGTGGCATGCATGAATGCGAAATGAATGAAATGTAATGTAACGCTCTGTTTCTGCCTTCTCTCCCTCCCCGATCCGAAGATGATGATGAAGAAGAAGAAGACGACGACGAAGAAGAAGAGAAGCAACCGCGAAGACCATGACTTTTGCATTGAGGTTTTCACATGAATCCAGCAGAGGTATAAGAGCCAACAATTTTTTTTCTATTGAAAGAGAGAGTGAGAGAGAGAGGTATATGTTCACACACACGAAACATATGTTCGCAATATTGTAGCATTCCACTAAAAAATACAGACACGTTTGCTAAACTGAGGAGGAGGAAAGTGGAAGGTCGTTACCAAAATGAACATATTATTTCAAGGATGAAATTTCGCTTATTGCAAGAAGGATTGATACCACGACCGCTACTTCCACCATTACAAAACGGCTGCTCTCTCTCTCAGGGCACACACAGCGTGATAGCGAAAAACCCGAAGGATGGATGAGTACTCTCTCTGGCTAAAAACACATTCTGGCACAAAAGGAAGTCTGAATGGCTGACTTTAAGGAATGAATTAAATCTAGAGTCCAGTGGGACTCTGGATGCTGCTGATGATGAAAAAGGAGGAGAAAGAGGAGGATGGGATACCCTATGTCATTTCTTTTGGGAGTTTGAAATGCATGAATAAGTGACTGCACTCCTAATATCTTTTTAGGAAAGTTTTTGGAAAAAGAAGAGCAAGAGACTATATACAATGATGATGATGATGACGACGAGTAACAATGATGAGGAGGATCAGAATCTGACGACGACAACGAGGCAGATGAAGTTTAAAGGAGGAACTGCAAACCGCGACTTTCTCCACCAAAGAAAGTTGAGTAGTTGTGTGGATGAGGCAGCAATGAGATAAGCCAAGAAGAAGAAAAGCATAAGGGCAACTCTCGTGGTGGTTGCAAAACGAATAACATTGCTAATTATAAATGTATGCTTGTCTAAATGCGTAATATAGACGAAGGTGGCAGAGATAGCATCTTCTCCAGCAGAAATATGTGTGATGGGGCACAGATGAGAAATGAACGTTATAGAGAGGAAAATATAATGTATATATTTTTCATGTAGATGAGACAGCAGCACGGTACAATTAAAATGAGAAAGAAATCACCGGTTGGCTCAAAGGCTTACGGTTGTCGCGGCTTTTTGCAGAAAGAAGAGAATTCTTCATTTCGCTTATTCAACTTCTTTTCGTCATGTCTCTTTCCCTTCTTCTTCTCCTTCTCCTTCCTCTTCTCAGGATAAATAAATTTTGGAGGAGAAAAACTTGGGAGAAAGATGTGAAATGAGGATGGGAGTTTTGTGTTGGAAAAAAGTGGTTCGTGGGGAGGGAGACAGTGTGGTGATGATACACGATTGTAATATCGGAGGAAATGGTGAAGGTGGAGAAAAGGAAGGAGAACTTGAGCCTTATATACTTTTATATAGTTCTGGCGTATGCATGAAGGAGCGTAGCCACAAGCAATATATATATTTCTCACTCTTCATCATCATCATTATACATAAATATCTATATCATCATCATATGGTTGCCTGCCTCTGCTCCTCTCTCTCAGTCAGACACTCACACACATTTTCTCGATGAAAGTAACAGTGCATAAAGCAAAAAGGAGTCTATACACAATAGGAGAAAAGTCAAGCCCACAATCACTTTTTCAGCTCTTGTGTGTGTGTGAGAGAGAGAGAGAGCTACACATTTGCATTATAGTTTCACATCCTGAGGATATATGTACATGCACATGATGCACATAATACTAGAATTCTGGAGAATCCATCCACTTTTCCTATTCTCCCATTTTATCCATGGATCCCATTTGACTGAAGGCATTAGGATATTAGGAAAGTAGCATGCACAACGTTTCTCTCTCTCTCTCTGCTCCGCTCAAAAAAGAAGAAGCTTAATATTATTCTCTACCTTGATGTCTTGTTGAGAGAGAAAAAAGAAGAGTTCAAACAGAAAAGGAATGGAATAAAATAGAATTGAAGAGGTACGCGCGCTCATATAACGTCTCCCATACTCACTTTCCCTTCGCCATTCTTCCCACAGTTCGAATATGGCACTGTGGAGAAAACCCATAGGAAACATCTTGTCGTCTTTTTTTCTTCCTTTCCTCAGCTCTGGATTGATAGTGCAGGTCAAGTATGAAGCAATAAATTTTTGGACGGGGAGAATGATAAAGACAAAGTTAGAATGAGAAGAAGAAGAGCCTTGGAGAGAGAGAGGGAGAGAGAATGGGGAATATTTTAATGCAATGTACACAGAAGGAAGAAAGGAGAGATGAAGAAGTCGTCGTGGAGTAAAAGTGTGTAATACCTTTAATCCCAATAATGATGCCTTTGTAAATGCAAAAGTCTTTATTCCCTCCACTACTTATCATGGCTTCCGAAAAGATTCTCGAGAAGAAAGGATATTAAAAAGCTTGTGCACCCATTTTTTCTCAACGTTGAATTAGTTTAAACCTAAAAATGTCGATATGTTTTAAAAGAGCGTAAGAATATTATTTTTTCCCTCGGAATACTTATACCAGTTCATAACACGTGGATAAATACATATTCCCTTTTTACTATTCCGCTTTTCCCCTCTTCAAAATTTTGTAGATTTATCCAGATTTTTTCCGCAAAAAATTCAAGTGTGCATGGCATGACGTTACGTCCCGACTTTCATATTTTCACCCACTCGTCATCGTATCTGAGAGAGAGAGAGAAAAAAAAACGCGCGTACATACTTCGCTTTTTTACTTTTGCTGTAGGCATCATTCCTCATCGAATCAGATAGAGGCACAAAATATACATGTTCGTAGCTAAACCCACTGTTTAAAAAGAATATAGAGTATTTGCCTTTGAAGGGCAAATGCAAATCCCGGCACCTCTCTCTCTCTCCTCTCCTCTCCTCGCCACTTTGTCTTTTGCGAAGAGCTCTCAGAGAAACCCTTTCTGCCTGCCTACGACTTACGTCAACAGTTCTCGCTAAACAAACGCAACACATAATGCATAATATTTACTTTTCCTTCTATTCCTCAATTTTTCATTCTCTCCTCCATTCTATTTGAGTCCACCTACCTTCAATGTTTCATGCTCACATCGTCGTCGTCATATGACATTCGCAGAGCTCATATACTACCTATATCCCTCATATCCATTATGAAACATGTTTACTTTTGATTTTCCTTCTAATTTTGAACGTGACTTTTGTCCGCCCAGATACAACACAAAACTTCAGCAGCGAAACAAATCTCTCTGGCATTGTTCTACATAGAACGGTTCATTCATAAATCAGGAGGGCAAATGCATGACAAGGATTCTTGTGCATGCAAACTCGCAAACAAAGCAAAAAGACACAAAAAAAACTCTAAAAATTGCATTGGTAAGGTAGTACATACTTACTATGTTAGTGTTACCCACCTAAGAAATGAGGATTTTCACCCAAACAATGCAAGGTGGGACAAACGTGGTAATAAGTGGTGTACAAAATGCTAAAAGTAAGTGAGTACATCCAACGTCGAGAATATAGAGGGATTTGATATATGAATCTACATTTGTGTACCACTTTTACTTTTTCATTCTCAGATTTTCCTTCCAGCTGCTTTCACTTCTTCCCAATGCTCGCACAGATATTGTTCGAATTCTACATTATTATTGGTGTATTGGTGCTGCTTCTCTCTCTTTGGTGAGACATGAACACTATACCATATATTCTTTATCTCCTTTGTCTCCCTTCGTGTTCTCCATTTTTTGTCTTCAGTGGGACTTTTCTCTCCCTGCCAAGAAGCACACTACTAACAATATATCTATCTCGAAGCGAGAAGAATATTATATCGTGTTATGCAGCTGGTTAGAAAAAGCCTCGTTCTCCACTCTCTCTCTCCTATTTTTTCTTGTTCGCTTATATTAAAATGCCAGTTGACGGAAGAGAATATAAAAGCAACAGAGAGAAAAGAAGCGTGTGGAGTGAACAGAGCGGTGTATTTTTCTCTTGGTGTAGATATATGTATATAGCTTCAGTTTTTTATTCTTGCCTTGCTTTTCTCTATATTGCCTCCTATTTGTTGAGTGTATGATAAACGTATACATTACGAGTGAATTTCTTGCTTTTATTGTAAATTGACGATTCGGCGAGCCTGGATAAGAGACCTCCCTGTCTGGTGTGAGGCAGGTTGAGGTCAGAGCTGGGCTCTCCTCCACGCACCA
>JAQFZW010001208.1:0-31143 GCA_034687055.1 Heteromurus nitidus
GCATTTTGAAAAAGGATGCTTCAAATTTTTAAGTAGCCGCTAGATTGCACGCATTTGCGTGCAACGGGTTACTAGTCAATTATAATTTTCGTTGGGTTACTAATAAAACTATAAATCTTTACAATATTACTAATATTACTCCCACACATTACTCATATAGAGTGCGTTATTGACTTAGTTTTAAATATGTGCTAATTGTTTACATTATGGCAAGAACATTTTAATTGATAACTGACAATTGGCTTCTTTCGAGCTACTTCCAGCTCCACCTCATCTACCAACGGAGCGCCATTAGTTTCCTTCATCATGAAGACTACCAATGAGCCGAAGACGGAGACAGTAGCAAAAATAAAGAAGGGGAGCGCTGGCATTTCTAAAACCAAGCAAAACATAAATTATACATATAGTCTCGTACGAACATATAGTGCCCCAACTTCACAATAAAAAGTAACATTTATAAAATATCTTACGAGATCCCAAAAATGCCACTTGGGGAATAATAAGACCAGCAGTATTCGCACCTATACTACCAATTCCAAGTCCCATAGTTCTAAAGATATGAAAAGTTTTCCATTACACATTCTCAGCCTAAAAGTTGACAACTTCGCTCTCTACACCAAACAGTTCAATTCACCTCACGGCAGTAGGAAAAGATTCTCCAGAGAGAAGTCTTGCTGATGCTCGTGTGCATGACATCCCAAGTAGCCCAAAAAAGCAGACTACCAATACCACGCTAGGAATAACTTCCACAGTGAGGAAGCCAATTGCGAGTGCCACAAGAAATGAAGCACTCGTGAGCATACCAAAGAGCACAGCTTTCCGTCTTCCGATTCTGAGACGACAATTTTAGACGTTAGCATTAAAATTCAAAAAAAAATAATTCATTTGTTAAATGAAGAAAACTGTTACGAATTTCATACCTGTCACTAACTGGCATTGATGACCTTTGTCCAATGGCATTGGCAAGTCCAATCAGTGCAACATTGAGGTACTTATTTCCTTCGACATTTCTGATATTGAACGTAATCCCATAATAACTGACATTCCAGGAGAACCAAATTGCAAACATGTACATTGCCGTCACAAATAGTTTTCTGTTCCTGACAAACTCCATGTATCCCAACTTCTTAGCTTGAAGAGATGCTGATGTCTTCTCCTCTTCCCTTCGTAAGCCCTCCAACACTTCCATAGACACTGGCTCTTTACCATTCAATTTTGCCATGTAATTCAAGACGTTGTGCGCCTCAGTCAGTTTGTTGTTTCGCAAGAGCCACCTTGGACTTTCTGGTAGGAAACTTCGAAAAAATCCACATAATGAATAGAGTATGATTACGCCCAGAAATAAACATTGACATACATATATTGACTAGCTTATACTTATTTTTGTACTCACAAATAAATTGGAATTACAAATATGTATGGGACTAGGGTAACCAAATATAGGAGTCTCCAAGGACGTATGAAATAGGCGAGCACACTCAGCAACATCAATCCTTCTCCCATAGGCCCGATGCAATTCGCAAACGACCTCCACCTTGGAGTCATGAACTCCATAACAGCCATTGAAGAGATGTTCATAAAACCTTTAGCAATCCAAAACATTATTTACCAACATAGTCATAACCTTTTGTTCCACTTTTATACCAGATATTTGCTGTACCACAAAATCCTACACCGGAAATGAAACGGGCGATGGCATAAACATATATTGCTGGACTGAATGCTGACATGATCGTACCGGAAAACATGATAGCCAAGACGATCAGGTAAACCTTTCTCCTTCCATACCTGCTTTTAAAATAAATATTGAGTAAAGTCATTTGCGTCTGACTGAACTCCAATAGTTTCCAATTAGCTAAAATGCTAAAATGCATGTACCAATCAGCAAGTTGACTTGCGTACAGATTTCCAATTATCATTCCTGCCATCATGCAACTAGTAAAAACGTCTGGGATCCATGCCTTTTCGCAGGTTAGATTCCACTATAAAACCAAATTTCAATAAAATATCATTTGTATACTAAATCTATTTCTATAACTAATTTATTACTTATCGCATTTTTATTTAAGAGTACTGAGCAACCTCTTCAATTATTGATCCATATTTAAAAAGAGATTTGACGTTGATGATATTTGCAAGGTCGGAGTCGGAGGAAGGCACCGAAGCCAAATCCACAGCATAGTAAACTGACCAACTTTCATTGATCTGTTTTGAATTCAAATCGACAACGTCGAGTATAGGGCTAGTTACATTCCTCGTCGCCGGAGAAGTAGCCGGTGTGATTTCTTGCTGACATGCGATTGTTATATTAGCAGTGTTTCCTATAGAAAGTATTAACTTTATATGTGAACATAAAGTAATATATGTAAAAAGATATTTCTCTCCTGGAAAAATTGTAACAGATTGCATTACCTGCATCGAATATAGGCATGAAAACAACAAAGGCTGCTGCAAACTCCATAAAAAGGTATGCGAAAAGAGTTACTGCCTGGAAAGGCCCAAAGCAACCTAGAAAAACATGCCAGATTTCAGTGTGATTCAATTAATAGCACAATCATTGCTTTAAATATGTAAATATTCTTGAAAGTCATATTTTAGCATATTAAATGGGCTGGTAGCTACAATAACGTACCTAAATTTTCAAGGATGTCTTCGAATTTATAACCAGACTCAAGAACACTGGATGGTGCAGTAGTTTGAGAATGGCCCTCATTCCATTCGCGTTTGGCGGAAGTCGGAGGCATGTCAGGAACCTTATCTGGAATTGGAAGAGTAGGAAATTTCTGAACGTCAGAATGCTGGCTTGAACTTCTTTGATATTCTGGATGATAATTTCGTGAAGTACTCTCCGTTGCAAACAGTATAGGCTTCATTTTGTGCAAATAAACTTTAACGTAATGGAGACAGATATATGAACTAGTGGAAAATCAGTCTGAAAACCATCTGTAAAAGCCTCCGAGGTTCTCTCCCTCAAAATGACACTTAAAACTTGAGCAAGAGAATTGGGGTGCAGCTTCATGTTTTTTCACCGACGATATGCGACTACCTCATACCACGTGAACATGAAAGGAGGTGTAATTACCACAATCAAATTTTAGACCTGGGATGAATAATTGTCCTTGCCAGGTGCTTCATTACATGAAGTGTTAACGACCGATCTACCTCAAAGAAATTATTAGTATTTGTTCTGTTCTTTCTTAATGTGTAATGAGATATTAAGTGTTTCTCTAAATCCAATTGTCCTTGTTCAACATATCATTTAGGATGTCCGATATCCATAATCTATATTTCATTTATCTCCTGTTGTCTGAATAAGTCCATTGATCCGATGTATTTTATCACATTAAATGGGTTGGTAGCTACAACTGTACCTAAATTTTCAAGGATGTCTCGAATTTATAAACAGACTCAAGAACACTGGGTGGTGGTGGAGTAGTTTGAGAATGGCCCTCATTCCATTCGCGTTTCGCGGAAGTCGGAGGCAAATCAGGAACCTTACCTGGAATTGGAACAGTAGCGAATTGTTGAACGTCAGAATGCTGGCTTGAACTTCTTTGATATTCTGGAGGAGAATTTCGTGAAGTACTCTCCGTTGAAAACAGTAAAGGCTTCATTTTGTGCAAATAAACTTTAACTTAATTGAGACAAATATGAACTAGTGGAAAATCTGTAAAGCCTCCGAGGTTCTCTCCCTCAAAATGACACTTAAAACTTGAGCAAGAGAATTGAGGTGCAACTTCATGTAGAAAATCACTAAATACGTCAAATACTAAATGCGGCTCCCTCATACCATGTGTGGACTATGAAAAGAAGTGTAATTACCACAATCAAATTTTAGAACTGGGATGAACAATTGTCCTTGCCAAGTGCATCATTGGAGGAAGAAGCAACGTCATATTATATTTCTTTTCTTCCTTTTTTCCTGGCTCGTCGGGTTACTCGGTAAGCATGAATTATTTCATGAGGAAAAATTCGGCATTTCATCTTCACAATATCATATTTTGCCAATGTCATTGATCTGCAAAAATAAACATTAAATTCACACTTCGCTATGCTTTTGAATTCGTTGTAGGATAATTCTACGAAAGCTTGTGTTGTATTAATAATGGGCTACTATTACTCCTAAAAGCAAAATGTGAAGAGAAGTGAGTCCGGACAAAGTAACGTATGCAAAAGTCGCAGAAAATATCGATGTCGGCAAAGTGATGACTTTCCGCATTGTTTGCCATATGTTGGCCTTCATATTTGGCGTTAAATCACTTTTGACAGGGGGTGTTAAAATTTTCGTACTTGACAATCACAATAGGCTACATATTACATCATTAGGAAAAACTGATTATGAATAAAGAACTACCGAGGTTTGTGCAGGCGTTATATGCTATAGCTATATAGTATATAGTGACGAAATGTATACGTGCAAATGACTATAGCTTTCAAATGAAGAATCTCCGAAATAAAATTATGGTTCAACTCTTAAAATCTCGTTCAAAACGCACTTGCAATTGAATCAAGTAACCTTGTGATGTTCATCCAAGTTGGCATAATACTATATGTATGTACATCTCATTTCACACGAGTGCTGAAGCAGATGCTAAAAACAATGGAAATTGGGGTAATTTTGGCTGGGTATGTCTGTGTAGCATCAGATCAATTTTTGTGTGTAATGCAATGCACCTGTCACATCCGCCCAACAACTTGCAAGTTGCAACTGGATGAAGCCTTGTTCATTTTGAGAGAGGGTTTCTTCCTCAGCTTGAAATGTTTGCTGGAGTCCACCATGAAATGGTAATGGGGACCAAAATGGAAATTGCGGACGTGCCGGAGAAACAGAAAAAGTTTGACGAGGCACTTGAACTCCTCGTCGAGGTAAGACAAAAAGCACGGAAAGTTTACGTAGAGCCACATCCATCAATGGAGGAAATTGATGAGAATATTGAGAGGGTAAAGAGTAATATGATGTTAGCGTAGATTCATGAATACAACCATTTTATTTGTGTACATTTATAAGAAAGAATATATTTTTATGGTGCATATGCTTTTATTTGAAATATACATAATTTACAATATATAAGAAAAATCACGAATTCGTAAGATAAATTAATGCTAGTTAAACGATTACACTTTTCATTATGTTTTAATAAAGGATACATCTTTTAGGAAATTGAAACATCTTTTAAATATAGTGCATCATTTATCACTTAATTTTGGGTTTCGTCATGAGAATTAGGTCTGCAGTAGATTCCAAAATGATATCATACAATACCAAAGTATTACAAGCTTCCGCTTTCTTAATAAGGAATCCTACAGAATACGCAATGAGTGGGCAAGAATCCAACTCCAGTTTCACCCTCTTTTTGATCCCTAATTCCATCAACCAAAATCTTTTGAACTTCTTCCCATTCGTAAAGGGAGCATCCCCTAGTTTAAACAGAATGAAAATGACGAAGACCGTGCAGGATGGAACAAGGGAACAAAATATGTACATTGGCAAGGGAACAGTGGAATGATGCTTGATTGCGACATATGTACAAAGGACAACTGCCAAAATTCCAATGGTGAGGATAACTGAAAGAAACTCGAAGAAAACGGTGTTCGTAATGCTAATGATGATCTGTAGGATCCTATATAGTTTCAGGAAACCTCGGAAATTTCCAGTTCTCAAGCCGTAGTCCAATTCCAACAATAGCGACTTGTATTTTGGAATCGATTTGTCTGAAAGTTTTTGCATTGATTCTGTAATGACAGTGGCATTGAGGAGAAATGTCAACACAATACCTCCCCCGTTCATTGTCAGTTGCATGTAAACTAACGATGAGACAATTTTCATGGACAAATTATAAAATTTTAAACTTGAGTAGAGCTCGTTGTGAAAAGGAATCAGGGTTGAGGCAACAACCGCCAACGGATGTATAGC
This sequence comes from Heteromurus nitidus, assembly GCA_034687055.1. Classification (NCBI taxonomy): domain Eukaryota; kingdom Metazoa; phylum Arthropoda; class Collembola; order Entomobryomorpha; family Entomobryidae; genus Heteromurus; species Heteromurus nitidus. The sequence goes on from JAQFZW010001208.1 coordinate 5,915, forward strand.
CAATCTGAAAGGAATTGTAATTGGGACGAAAGAAAGCACTCCAAACACGAGCCCAAGTCCGTAAATTGCATATTTCTCGAAATCTACACGATAAGTTTTGAGAAATTCGAAATCTCTTGTCGATCTTACTTTGAGCAATTCATTGAGAAGGAATGCCATTTCTTTCGCGTGATGTTCTAACGCCCAATAGGAAACTGAGCCGACGCACAAGATGGTGAAAAAGAAGACTATTTGTAACAAAATGTAGGTCTTTCTTCCTCCTCCATTCTCCACTCCTGAGTTCCACTCAGCCAATATCCTAAAAATTCGGAGAAAGCAGTATATGGTAGTTAGGAAGGTGCTGAATTTGCTGACTTTCCAAAAGAAGCGACGAAAGGTAAGACGGTTGTTGCTTGAATTCGTGTAAAAGCGGAAGTTAGTCCTGTCGAAGAATATTGGAAGTGGAACAAGCTTCCCGATGACACAGAGAACGTTTAAGGCTCCTTCTGTCAACCCCATTTTAAACACGATCGTACTAGAATATGCAAGGGATGATCGACCTCACGAGTGGTCGACTATAAAACTCGAGTCGGAACTCAGAGGTCAGAACGAACTAGTTTTTAATTTGTTTGTTCTGGATCCATTTAGCATTTCGTGAGTACAACCGTAACTTCATTTTCTCCTCTGAAACCTAACATATGTATGTCCATGACTTCGTTTTAAAATGTTGTGAATCGATGCTAAATTATGTAGTGAAGCAATTGTATGGAATAAATGCTAAACATATGCTATGTATATATGTTGTTGGAGCTATTACTCTTGAAACTCCAGGCTTATACAATTGGAAATTGAAATTATTGCCGAACTGAAAATAGTATACGGTCAACGATCGAAAAGGAACAATGTTTTTCATCACATACTTAAAATAATTGTATTCAGGCATATCAATCAGAATGGGCCACCGCCACCACAGGATAATGAATAACAATTTATTTAAAGGGCCATCCATGAATCGATAGTTTTATGATTTTGATTTTTAGTTTGTAGATCGTAGCAAATGGCAAAATTGCTTTCACTTTTCAAAATCTGATTATTTTCAATTTAAACATGTAACCCATCAATTGTTTAAAATTGTTAGGAAGCCTAATTTTTGAAGCATTAATCAGAAGGAACAAGTAACACCCATTTCGTAATATCACCAGATAACCCACACCAGTTACGTCCATCAGAGCAGAGACACCCCCAACATATGTAGATCATGAGATAATTGTCGACAATGGAGGTCAGTATCCGACACATCCGTAAACACTAATTGAGAATTCGAATTCAAGAAATGTGTTTCATCGTGGGTGGTAGGGAGTCAAGGCCATTATCATTGCATGAATGCACGGTGTAGATTATCTTGAGCGATTTTCCTGGTATGCCACGCCTACACGTAACTTCATTGGCCTGGTTTCGGGGATCCACTTTAATCCACTGTCGGATCGGCGCTGTGTAAAATTTGGCAGGAAAGTTATGTATATAAAATATTTACACGAATTGAATCAACATGTTCGCCTTGGTTACATTATACGCCTTATTAGCTCTGTACATGAGTAAGTACAGAATAGCCTGCATTTCTACTTTACTAAAATAATTAAAAACCGTCTGTTTTGATCTAAAGAATCTTTATTTTCCGATGCCAAATTAGTGTTAAGTATCACCATGAAAATACACTTCCTCATTGAGGTGGGTGAGGAAGAAGTTCCGGCCCAGCTCCAGCGTCTCGATTGCCGACTCTGTAAATATGAATTCTAAAAATACATGTAAAACATGTAATTATAGAAATAGTAGTAGTTTCGGTAGGGTTACAATTCACAACCTCTCACCGCTAATGTGGTAAAGGTGACATGGTGACAGGTCAGGTAAGGGAAAGCTAAGTTAGGTAAAATCCGTGGCACCATGTACTACCTTACCATTTGGTGGGAGGTTGCCTGCTGTAACTCAAGCATACGTTACCGTCTGAAGGAACAAACGCAATTCAAATTTCCTAAGCGTGGCCTTGGGAAACGAATAGAGTTTCGTCATCTGAGGACTTCGACAAAAAATTTCGACGACGACACAACTAGAATACACTATTGCAAAGCAACACCAGATAAGTACTGCAGGTTCAAATTATGCAAATTAAGGCCAATAAAAGCAATTAAGCTATTTTAGGAAAGAACCGTAGGTGGATGTTCTTTGAACTTCCTCACACACACAATCACGTTACCACAATCCATCTCCCTCGCACACCCACCACTGCATCTTTTTGTGTGTGTATGCCCAGCGGACGGAGCGACGTGGAACAGCCTCCAAAACCAATGTTTGAATGAAGCAGTTTGTCAAGCAAGAGACTTGAAAGACAAGAGTTCCAAAATTCCTCCATTTCGTCAATTTGCAATGCAACCCGTTAGTTTTACAAATTGACGATGCACAGTTATGTTCAACTATATTTAAGCTATTTTATAGTGGAAGTTGCATGTTTTTGGTTGAGTGGTTCCAAAGATAAATGCATGCAAATGTAGTTGCCATTTTTATAAGTACATACGCTGTAGAGATAAGGCTGAAAAATCGCACACGCACACACGATCGGCCGGACGGACTGTCGGAGCGTTCTTTTAAACTGCTTGCGCCCGCTTCGGGTCCTGCAGTACTTAATAAAAAAGTGCCAGTTGACGAAGTCCTCGAGCTGGGCATGCGTGGTGTGAGATTTCGTTTTCCCACCTTGCTCCGTGTTCATGTAGTTTACTGGACTTGAGTAATTGGGTGCTATACATTCCCTTGTGTTACAACATTGCCTTTTCTGCGTACTTACTGGCAGCTCCCAGAGGAGATCAAAGTCAGGCACCAAAGTGAAAGAACAGAGCAAACTCACGCTCGTCTAAATACACCCCGTGTGTATTTTCCAACACTCCAATTGTGACGGGTGTATTTAGGGATTGTGAAGAGTTTTCTCAAAGAAACGTGCAGGACTTACGGCTGTGTTCACAGGCGAAAACTGGCTATATATTTTCTGCGCTGAACTTGTATTGTATCTTAAAAAGATCACTTATGCACGCATCAAACGTCAATATTTGTTGTGTATCAAATTATTTTAAACTAGTGCTGGCTACGGCTACAGGTTGTGAGAAATACTAACAGAAAAACCGTCGGGAAGAAATCAGGCAACTTCATCGACTCGATCAAACGAGTCCGCGACAACAATGCAAACTTTGCAGGGCCGAAACTCAATCAAGGAAATTGGTGGCCACACATCTTCGATAGTGTCATTGCTGTCACTGGTTTCTCGTATATGGGTCGCATTAGGTGCGACATTCAGCAATACAGAATACACTTGCTGAGGGCGCTTCCAATTTGGAAGAGCGGATGCCCACTGATGCAAGTTCCGTTATGGCAATGCCATGATGATGTTCAGGAAGCCTTTAAATCTAATAGCATTAAACAGTGTTAATATTTTGGATTTTGTATAAAAAATAAGCTTCATTTCCAGTCTACATCGGAGGAAGAGGAGGATGTGGGCGAACAATACAATTTGGATACATTGAATCTAGTTTCTCTCCAAATTGGAAAGAACACATCGAACGTTTACTTCGGTCCAAAGGCAAGCAGATCTGGCATTTGCGGAAGGATGCGGAGGGACTGTGGCGTAGAGAGTGAAGGCTACTTCTACAATATTCTCACTGAAGTTCCCAACTTGAAAACATTCGCACTGAAGTACGTGGGCGAGAAGCACCATGATAACATGAAGAACGAAGTTGGATACACAACACAAAGAAAAAAATTGCGAAGCAAAGGCGTTCAGAAAAGGGGGATACTGAGGGATTCGAGCCTAACAAATATCCAAGAGGGAACAAGGAGTTAACAAAGTTCCCAAGTTGCCGAAAGTTGTCACTTGCCAACTTGACTGTAATCGTTAATAGGAACGATACGATCCCGAAGTTACTTTTGAAATCTTATGCCCCGCAGTTGAAGAGTTTGGAATGTAACGATCGAGATATTTTTGGACCGTGGGACTGATTACTCCTTGTCCTTGACTAAATTAAAATCTCTGAAGATACGGAATGAAGATGAAAATGCGAACTTTTCTATTACAAGCAAATTAGCAACCTTCGAGCTCCCATATCTGGAAAAAATGTCTTTAGAGTTGGTAGGTAATATGTGGCGCGAAGACTTCAAGGCTTAGTTGAAGTCATCAGTAAATTTTCAACTCTGCTGGAATTGGCTATGAAGCATAATTCTTCTGGATCGACTTGCTACATGGATGATACCAACTGGATGAAGCACGTTCCTGCTCCAGATGATATAATCGGGCTTGCGAGTCGCACTACAGAATTTCCGAATCTTGGATCATCAAAATCGATAGAACCTTCATTGGTTGTCATGCTGTAACCAATATCTTGAAATGCCAAGCAAGTCGAGGAAAGTTGAGTGGAGTAGAAGCGATTTTGAACGATTCGGCGAAGGAGGATTAAAATATGAGGGCGGTGAATGGGATGAAATGATGGATGAACTGGATGAAGATGAAAATCGCGATGTTGATGATGAATCTGAAGGGAGCTCGTGCTATGAGTGTGAGACGGAATCATACTTCCAGGAAAATTAGAATGCAAGCGTTGTGCCGACTAAAATACGATTCGCTTCGGAAACTTTTTGCATTCATGTTTAATAGATTAATGGGGTACAACCCTTTGTTTTTTATAACCTTCCTTTAATTACTATTATTTTTCTTGGGGTAAAATGCGTCGAATAACTTTACTTGTCGTTAGTTTGTTATGGGCTAACTATATAACAATATGCTATAATGGATTTTAAAATTAATTTGCCTTACTTATTGTTAGTGCTACTATAAGCAGGTTACACAAACAGCACAAAATAAATAGCTAAATAATAGATTCGGACGTTGGGCTTTTCATATATTTTATATCTTAATTTTGTAAGTCTACATGGGGCAGCAATATATGATTTTTCTGACTGTCGTCCTATTAAAAATAGTTGATAATGTAGCATAGTTTCTCAAAATATTCTTCTTCACTAAAGTAAGATAGATGAAAGGAACCGTTAAATTTTTAAGATAAGAGTTTCCTCCGTAAAACTTATTCCGTATTCGTGTATTTGCAGATTGATAAAGGTGTTTTAATAAATTGCTATATTTAATTACCCAAGTGTACTTAATGGTTTTGTTATCATATTTCTTATGTTCAAGCCTTCCAGCTTATTACAGACCCAAGCTATCAAATTATTGTGTCAATTAAGTAGATTTCGTCATGAGAATTACATCTGCTGTACAATTCAAAAAGACATCATACAACACCAGAGCATTAATAGCCTCCGCAGTTTTAATAATAAATCCTACGGAATAACCAATGAGTGGGCAAGAGTCCAACTCACGCTTCACTCTCTTGTTCATCCCCGATTTCATATTCCAAAATCTTTTGAACTTTTTCCCATTCACAAACAGCTCATCCGCAAGTTGAAACAACACGAATATGAGAAAGGCAATGAAGGGAGTAAGCAGGAAGCAAACTATGTACAGTGGCAAGGGAACCGTGGAATGATGCTTGATTGTTATATAAGCACACAGCACAGTTAACGCCATGCCAACAGTTAGAAGAACTGAAAGAAATTCGAAGAAAACCGTATTCACCATAATCACGATGATTTGAAGAATTCTATATAGTTTCAGAAAGCTGTAGAAGTTGCGTATTTCAAATTCAACGACGTGATTCGGTTTCAAAAGAGACTTATATTTTGGGACCAATTTGTCTGGAAGTTTTTGCATTGATTCTGTAACGAAAACGATAGAAAGGAGGAATGTCAACACAGTAGCACCCCCGTTCATTGTCAGCTGCATGTAAACTAACGACGAGATAATTTTAATGGACAAATTATACAATTTCGAAGTCGAGTTCAGCTCGTCATGAAATGGAATCAAGGCGGAGGCCGCAATCCCCAACGGATGCGCGTCAAATCTGAAAGGAATTGTGATTGGGACGAAGGAAAGTAATACAAAGATGAGCCCGAATCCGTATATGGCACACTTCCGAAAATCTACTTTGTAGGATTTGAGAAATGTGAAATCTCTTGTTGATCTTTGTTTCAGCAATTCATTAAGAAGGAATGTCACTTCCTTCGCGTGATGTTCTAACTCCCAATAAGAAACTGAAGCGAGGCATGAGACTGTGAAGAAGAAGGAGTTCAATATTAGTATCAAATATATCTTTTTTACTCCATCACTCTCCACTATGGAATTCCATTGGGTGAATATTCTCAAAATTCTCCGAAAGCATTGAAGCCAAATTAAAGTTATACTGAACTTGCTGACTTCCCACAAGAAGCGACGGAAGCTACGAAATTTCGTTTGCGAGTTTGTGTAAAAATGGAGGTTAGTCCTGTCGAGGAATATGGGGAGCGGAATAAGCTTCACGATGACGAAGAGAACGTCTAAGGTTCCTTCAGAAAATCCCATGTTAAAAACACGATCTAGGGACTGCCGACTGGTATTGAATTAAAAAGTGTCTATAAAAATGTAGGCTGAGAAGCACTGAACTTAACTTGGTTAATGCTTTCGAGTTAAAGTTAAGACTTGGGGCTTAAATTTGCGTCTGAAATGGTTTCTGTTACAAACATCGACTGTAATTCGGAGTCTCGGAGATAAACGTGACATTATTAGCGTTGGCGCAGTTAAATTGATGCTCTTAAATATTCCACTCAATTTTGCCCATTTTACAATGATTTCGGTTTCGAAATATGAGGACCACTCCCCGATGATAAATTATAGGTCTGTAAGCAAATATTTGTCATGCAAAGAGCATGAGTTTTTGCGGTTGAAATTTTAATTTGTATTTGCAATGTATTTGTGCAATTTGTACAAGCAATTTGTAAACCATAAACCTGTTTTGCTATTCACGATCAAACCGATAGAAATGTGAATTGGCAATTCTGAAAGGAACATTATTTTTATCATCGCTTAAAGTTATTATTGTAATTCAGACAGATCAGTGGCATTTACATAAATGCATATGCCGTTAAAAAGCATACAAATAATCGAGTCGTGTTTCATGTTATTCGTGATTTTTATGGAAATGTAATTGTGGAGGACACTTTGATGAAGTAAAAAGTGCCCACTTTCACCTTTAAACTGGAACACGATAAAATCATCCTGTAGAAACCTTTATCATTTCGCCTTGCTAAAGTCCATGAATGTACAAAATTTTCTGCCTGATTGTACATAACCGCCGACATTGTTAAACATCTGCAAAGAAATTTTATTATATAGAATTATATTAAAATTGAATTAATTTGACTCGATGGCCAAATTAAATTTTAACCTTACCCAAAAGCCGTCGCAGAACAATTAATGAGCCCGATTGGATTTAACAGTACGCCAGGAAATTCATCAATAAATAAATGATTCATACTCCGGATCACCACATATCCGCAAATAACCACCCCCAGAAACACCGTAAGCATCAACATTGGAATCCCCAGGGGAGTCATGCAATCGGCAAAAATTGTGTTGAGCACTTGAAGTGATTTGTAATTCTTCACAGATTCCATTTTCCTCGTCATATCGATCCTCAGTGAAGAACGGCTTTCGCGTTTGCTACTGGACGCTTTTAGCCTTTTAGCCAAACGTTGACTGTTTTTGCGTGTGCCACCATAAGCCAAGCGAGAAGCATATAAATCGTAATATCGGAGGCAGTTAAGAGCAAATCTTGAATAGCTCCAGGGATTAGCCAGTACCACGGTTTTGGTTCGACGTAAGAAAAAAGATACCAAGGCTGGCTGTGAAATATTAGGAACAATGACAGGGCTGTCAAGATCTGACAACATGCGGCTGGAATGGATACATTCATCACAATCATCCCGCTACTATCGCCATGGTCACCGTTATACCGAATCCGTCAACAAATTTCTCTACGTACAAAAATAAACTTTTAGAAGCAAAAGGGGTTTTCATGGCAACGTATTAAGATTTAGTTAAATTCTTTAATACCTGAGTTCTTTTCATTGAGGGCCAGCATTGTATTGACGTATTCTCTCAATTGATCGTCGTAAATGTACATAAGCATCCGATACAAAACAGCGAAAATGTAAAAGTAGACGCTCATGGCACCAATGAAGACTCCACGATAGCTACTGATCCACCGTAAAAAGTGTAAAATTGAAAAGCAGTAAGGCACACTGTTTGAAATGACGCTATTTTCCATTGGATATTCCACAGTTTTAACTTGTGTCCAGTCCACCTTTCTATTCTTGTTTTGGAGCAACTCCAGTTCCATGGAAAGGCCCCAGATATCCTTCCCAAGGAAATAATTAGACGAAGCCTGTTCATTGTTTGGTGATTTAGAACCTGTGTTTTTGGATGAGTGGAGATTGGTGGATGACACCAGATTTTGTGGAGATGCTCTTGCATTTGCACCTTCACATCCTTAACGCGTAAAGCTAACCTACGTGTACGTCCTACAAACATCTTGAGAATGAGACGACTTTTGTACATTTCTGATGATGAACGGATGGAAACTGAAAATTATCCATGATACAGGCAGTTCATTATATTTCCTATTATGTCAAGAATCAGTTGAAAGTGGTGTTTAAATATATGTAACCATATATTCACCGATAGAATCTGCATCAAATGACATAATGTTCCACAAAAAACTCAAAATTGGTTTCTAATCTTCCAATCCGGGTAATGTCTTTGTTGTTTTGATATGTATGTAGATTTTACATGAGTATAATGTATTGATTTTCTGCAAATCCATAACTTTATGGGACATTGGGCGTATGAGTGTGCAAAATTCCATTTTACCAATGTACGATATGGAATTGCAATCTAAAGATATATGCTGCACTCAAGCGTATTTTATGATTTGACTTGGGAATAAATGAACAAGAAATAAAGGACATATTTTAGCTTTAATTGAGCAAAAAATCAAGAATTGAATTGACATAATATTCAGGAAAATATTTAACTCTACATGTTTTGCGATTTAGAACGAAATGTCAGGTTTGACGACAATTAAACTGGAAAAATATGAATTTATTTTTTACACTGCCGATTGTACTTGATTAGTTCGGGAAATTGTCAGATTGCTCCTTGGTCCAGTGTTGTCCTAACCGTGGTAAGCTGTAGATGAAGATGCGTAGTTTTGATTAGTTTTATCCTCAGATGCAGACATGTGTAATGATAAAATATAAATTTAATTCAACTCACATCCGCTACCAGAGCTTCCACCATAGTGTCCCCCAGAGCTGCCCCCACCGTAAGTATTCCTTCCACCATAACTTCCACCGGAGCTACCACCATAGTTATTATAATGACCTCCAGAGCTGCCTCCACTATTGTAGTTTCCTCCAGAGCTGCCTCCACTATTGTAGTTTCCTCCAGAGCTGCCTCCACTAATGTAGTTTCCGCCAGAGCTGCCTCCACTATTGTAGTTTCCTCCAGAGCTGCCTCCATTGTTATAGTGTCCAGAGCTGCCGCCGTAGCTGCCTCCACTGTTATAGTGGCCAGAGCTACCACCTCCGCTGTTATAATGCCCGCCAGAGCTTCCACCAGAATTGTAGCTGCCACCGTAGCTACCTCCGTGACCGTAAGTCGCTTCGACAATTGCAGCCGCAGCTACAACGGCAATAACAACTATAGCAAAAACTTTAGCCATTGTTTCCTATTTTTTCTCCTAAGCTAGTTCACGATGTGAAAAACTCTCAGGTTGACTTACGATTTCGTTCTTTGGGCTGAAAACGCCTTAGTGCTGCATTTTATATCAAACCCCAGCATCATTATTGATTGATGCATCGCAAACTTACAATTACAAATGTCACTTAAACTAGGAATTTTCCATTAAATTCTGGACACAATTGAGGGTGTCATGTGTCATGCTGATGAAAATAGAGTAGCTAACGTACGAATAGCATCAGCTTTCAGCATGAAATGAAAAACATTCTCGTGGAGAATGTTTGCTCAAAAATAAAATAATTTAAATCTCTTCCAATTCTGTCTTACTTCCAACACCACTGTCGACCTGTACATATCATGTATTTGAATATTATTATCTATTGCTTTTTATAGATAGAGATTGGCAATATCAAAAACAACGAGCCATATTTCAAACGACCTTGGTAATTTTCTTACTGGATGAGTAATTTATGCCGACGCATGTTTTGCTACATGTGGGTTATCAGTTGAAGACAGTTGAATAGTTCCTGACTTCAACCTTCATCGACTTGAGATGACATGTTAACACGTGATGTATTTGTATTTTCTTAAACAATGACGCAAATCGAAGCTAGAACTTTTGCATTTAAATAAATCAATAAATCATCATCAAATCAATTCTTATTCTTAAGATTTTGACACATGTTTTTTAAATATAATTCAAGATGCCAATTATTATGCGTTTTTTGTGCTTTTGTGCAACATTCATTCCTTTTCATTTGCAAGTTGTTGTATATTGGCACTGGAAGAAACGGGAATTGCATATTGTGTCACACTAGTCGTTCTCAGTACCTTGCGTTTTCGTCATTTATAATTCCTGGAAACCTGAAATTGCAGCTCACCGCGGACTATATAATGGGACAGAATTCGTGTTCGTGTCTTCAGTCTCTGATGTATGGAGACAAAATATATTGTTTCTCATTCCCCTTTAGAATTTCCTAAAAACAAGTTGGCCGAAAGTACTTTCCTTGTGTTCCTTCATCGCTTCACTACGAACGGTAGTTCTTTTAAATCACCAATAATGTACTTTGTTGATTTAAATGCAATTTAATTAAGCCATTTCATTATGACTCAAGACGAGAATCCAAATGAAATCCGCGAAAAGCGATAAAACGAATAACGCATGAGGTTTCTCGGTTGGAGGTTGAAATTAAGTATTTAAAATCCAAATACAAATTTTACCCGTCGCATTCTGAAAGTATATAATACCTCAACAAGTAAACTTTAAATTTTCCCGTCGCAATTTAAAATTTTGCATTAACTTATTACTAACTTCTGGATTTAGTCTGCAATGGTGAATATCAAGAGTTTATGTATGCCTTGCTCCAGTTCAGTTATCCTTATCATCCTTACAATTAGGTAATCCGAGAGATATTTAATGGCCGTAGTCGTTGATTAAAATAAATATTGTTAGCGTTTATTTACAAGAAAAATATGGTCACAAAATTCAATCGTAAAATACTTTTATCAGGTTTTCAACATAAGAGGAATGCCATAATCATCGCCTCCCACTAATCGGAGGAGAAACGTTATCTTCGTAATGACTCCTTGTGGCCGATGGATCATAAAAACAGACAATAATCCACTTCTGCTCTTGATCATTCCAGGCCACCCCAACGCCCATGTATTTCGTTGATTTCCAAACAATCGATGAGAATTGGCCACTTTTCGGTATATCTTTGTTGGACTCGGGACGACGGAAGTCATAGTATTCTATTTTATCATACCATCTTTTCACAACCTCCCGAATTGCTTCAGGCTTACCTGGTTTGTAGCTTGTGGCAAGATTCTCGCCGTAGCTGGTCCCCTGCGAGGTCTCGAATTTGTTGTTCATGGCAAGATAGTCGGCGTGTTTTTGAGCGGCTTGATGAATCTGGATTAAAACACACCTTATTTTTTAAATGTGTGCAAATATGCTTAAAATTATATTATCTTTTTATATTTTGCTCACATCTGGATCACCCAACAAATCTGGAACTCCGTGCATTTTCCTATATCTGTTGTGCTCATGAATTGCAACTTTCCACACTTCCCGCTCGTCTTCATGTTGGCGTTGACCTTGACTGTTTTTTATTCGGTCCAGGCGATTCCTATCATCTTCTCGGTGTCTTGGGGCGGACTCGCCCGAGCAAACGCTCATCGAGCTAATGACATTATCAAAATCCAGTTGGCGGAGAGATGATAAGCCACGAACGCCAGGAGCCAGTTTCACAGATGGCCCTCGACAATCTTCGTGATCCCATGCGATGATGCAAAATCCTTGGGTGTCCACTGACGAAATTCTGTTATTCCACGAGCTTTCAAAGTTGTAGCAACCAGGGGCGAGAGTGATGAATAACCGGTCACCTACAAATTCAAAATATTTATATATCGTTAATTTTCATTCAATCTTCCAAACTACTCATTTGAGGTGAACACAATTTTTTTCTTACCTTCAAATTGAGAATTCTCATAAAAGATAACCTCTTCACGAGACTCGTTGACATCAGCACATTGGGACACAAACAACTCCACAAGCAGCACCAAAACTACCAAAGTTGCTTTAAGAGTTGTCTCCATTTTTTTGTGCGAAGATTGTGAATATATCAAGTCTTAAACTTGACCTTTCCTTGAATCTGAATACTTTCCACTTCTCTTCAGAAGCTAAATTGAAAGTGAACTATATTCTCTCCGGAACAACTTGTTTTCTACGAAACCTAATCTTTATAGAAAAAAATCAGACAAAAGGAGAAAAAACAGAAAAAAATCAAGGTAGGCTGTACTAGGTACATATTATTATCCATATTACCCAGAGCAGAGACTGGACCGTGTATCATTCATTTCGCACTTTGTGCTTTAGTAATCCAAGATAACCATCAATCAATTCACACATATCTAACCTAACGCGTGTATATATCATCTATGTATATATGCTTGCTGCGTCTTCGAGAGGATAATAATATGTGCTTATTCAAAACTAGAAACCAGCCCATGTAATAATTTTTATTTACACTCACTATTTATATGGATTTCATGCTGCTTTCACACGGACTTATAATTTCCAGGTGCTCACTCCACTTGTATAATTACTACCTACGAATTACACTTTTACATTAGCATTCAAAGTAAAGATGTAGAATTGCAATATGTGACTTTTTTCCTTTATTTTTTAACAAGAATTGTTTATAGCATATCCAGGTAAAAATTAGGATGAGATGAGACAAAAAAGATTTAGTAGCAGTGCAGTACTGTGCCGTCATAACAATAAACAATAATTGCTAGTTTACTCCAATTTTTTTTAGTTTACTACAAGAGGATGCATCAATCATCCTGAGTGCCGATCGTATATATCTCATAATCTCATTTCTCTTAAAATCCTCAAAAAACATGGACAAATCTTCCCCTAATCCCCATCTGCAACTAGACTCTCCACCAGTCTATATACTTACGCAATCTCCTTATTACAATCTCTTGGCTATACAACTTTTCTAGAAAAAGTCGAAGTTAAAAAAATGCAAAAATACGAATTGGCTTCATTATGAGATGTCATAATGTACTGCATTCTCATTTTACTGCAAAAATTAAATATCCGATTTCGTACAGATTATTGCTCTGTTTTACTGTGCGAAACATGGTTTTACCTCATTCCAACAGAAGTTCCAGCATTCCAGCTACTAGTTTTTTATCACCTCATCACATTCCTTTTTTCTAGAGTGCCATAAACAAAATGATTGGTTTTTTGATTGCTAGTTTCACACAATATACGCTTGCCAAGAAAATGCGTGAACGAGGTTATGGTTATGACGCAAATGGGATGTTTTATTTGCATGGCCTTCCTGAGACCCAGACACTAGACGATCTAGTTGACTGAACTTCTAAACAAATACTCGTATTGTAGAAAATACCACATACACTAATAAATATATAAGTAAGCATATACGCATAATACTTATATGTTGTGTAGCAATTTTGCTGATGATTTAACACACATTTTTATAGACACATCCTTTGAACATTTACAAAGATTTGTGGCCAATAAAGTTCAGGTAGCTAGGATGAATTATGCCACAACAGCGTCATGGTTTGAAGCTCATCAATTAACGAAGTTCCCTGTTGGGCTCTAGTTGAAATGAAAATGTGATTTTGTGAAAATGAGCAAAAAACAAATTGCATTCGTCACTTAAGTTATAGCTGCATGGGAGTTTGTTGAATGAAATGATTTGCAGAAGAGATAAGATTATAGATTATCGAGTGCGTCATTTGGAGCTCACTCAATGGTCATCCACAGCAAACTTCATATTCTAGAGGGTTATCCCGCAGTTTGGAATCAAAATTTCGGAAAACAATAAAAATTCATTTTTTGAGTCGACAAAGCATGTGCGTATAGGAAGTAAAGGCAATAAAGTTTTCGGCGAGACTGAAGAAACTAAAAGTACATATAAGCTTATTATCTTCGTGTTCTACTAATGACTTCCCACTGCCAAGACAAGACGTCAATGGGAGCCATGCTGAATATTCATTGCGAAGGCAATAAAACTAATTTCTGACAAAATTCAAGTTTTTCCTGGAATCTGGTCATGTTTCCGTCGTCGTGTGACTTCATTTCATTACGCCTTAGTTCGTTATGCGGAATGACTGGCTATCATTAATTGGAACAATTTGGAATGAATCTTTTAACTTCTTTTTTTCTTGCTATTTCTTGCTTCTAAGCAATTATTTGTTTCCATATTTCTAGATATAATTTAGGTATTAGGTGTACTTCATAATAAATTAACAAGGAAAAATACTTGGAAGCTGAAAGCTCATAAATCAAAGTTTAAGTTACGTGCTCGCTCTGACGCGGTTTCGCTTTGTTAGAGTTAAAAATGTTCAGCTCATGCATGTCGAGAACAATAGTCCGACACGCGTGTAAATTTTTCCAGTAAACAACAAATCCCACTCTCTGGGAGGCATCATTCTGACCGAGCACAAACTAACGATAAGTGGAAAACGTGCAACGAAATCTTAATTCATTTGCTCCAGATGCACATAATTTCATTGCTGCAAAAGTGCATTTTTTGAGTTTTGTCAAAAAATTTGGAAAAAGTGCGATTAACGAGCGGAAACTTTTGGAGAAAATATTCTCGTCTCAACAATATTAAATATGTATGCACAACTCAACTTACTTCAAATAAAAAATATAAAAATATGCTTTTTCTACACTCATTGAAACTCGGTGAAATATTTAGCTAATTTTTATATTTAACCATGCAAACACGTTGTTTCACAATGCCCTCAAGAGATAGGATTTTAGAATCGTCCAAACAAGGATTAGCCAAATAAAAAATCTAATCTGATTATCTGCTGAAGTTACATTAGGGTTGCTCGTGTACTCTCGGGGATGGACATGACGAACAAACCTTACATGTTAGAAATGTCATTGTAATGGTCTCGATTGTGAGAAGAACAATCTTCGGAATAACAACTTCGATTTGCCTGGACGAACCTTTTAGCTTCAAATTGCATGGGAAATGCCTTACACGTTGATCGCCAACAATGAATTCAGATGTGCAAGATTTTGCCCGAACATTTCGATGAAGATGAAGTCATCCCCAATTTCACGAACATACGTACATCTCTTTTTTCATTTACTCTGACTTCTGACTATGAGGTTGAATTTAAAGTTGATTACTTGTGTCAATCTTTATCTTTATACTTTAGTCTTGGAAATATCAGAATAGGTGTGTCCATGTCCAATAAACACATTTGTCTTTCCCTTAAGCATATGAAATTTCATGTGTTTTGACATCTCATTCCTCATGATTGTTGGGTGTTTCAAGAGTTTCTGAGGCGTGAGCGAAAAATCAGGGGAAATAATTCGTAATTTCAAAATCTCCTTCACGTGAAGTACATCAAGTACATGTACGCATATGAGACATTCTCATTATTCGCCACAAATCATGAGATTGTAAATTTAATGACAGCACTTGAACCAAATAAATCTATTCAATAAAAAGAAGCGCATGTACAAGATTTTCTATAAATACAAAAGTATATTCGAAGAAATTCATTAAGAAAAGCAGTTTTGACATTGTTGTCAGTCTTTTGATGGTAATAAATCCTCATCGTGCAACAGTTTTAATTATATCATAAATAATATATCTGCTTTTCCGCTAACGTACATTTGAAGCAGAATTCATAATATAAATTGTAATTGTAAATATCCTTGTTTGTATTCTTGAATTATAGGATACTTCGTTTCTCTTATATCAATAAAATGTTGCGTAGTTTTTCGAAATGACAATAAATGAAAAGATAGTTTTCGAGGGACAAATACTTTCAAATTTTATCATTGGCCACGTTGTCGTTTTCACCAACTGAAAGTGGCAACTGAGAATCAACACATATATATTTGTTAGTGTGCCGGAATATATGCACGTTAATTAATCTAGTGAGTATATATATTTGTCTTGAACATTAATACTTTCTGAGAATATTATTTAAGGTTTTATAAATAACTTTAAATCAACAAGTACATTTTGTTGATTTAAAAGAAACAAATTATTTTTGCAGTCTCAAAAATTCCGACAGGGCCAAAGGAAGTTCTAATTGACTATTGACTGATTTCTGCCTCTGTAAATTAGAGACTGAAGAAGTAGCGCTGAATGCTGTCGCTTTATATACCCCTTGGAGAGTGGCATTTTTCAGGATTCCAGGAATCGTACGCAAAAAATATACACAAGTTAGTTGACTGACAGTGATGGTGACAAACTGCCAACAATTTTAATCAATCCTTTATGCATTATTACATCAGTCTATACACGTGTCATAGTAAGAATTTTACCAAGAACATTTTCCCGGAATCTGCTTGAATGAAACACGAATAAAATTGAAAACTGTCATATCACATTCTCTACTTTGACACTGCATGATACATTATTTTAATGTTTGGTCAGTTTGGTATACAAATTAATGCAGGAAAGGGAAATGGTTTATTACAAGTGATGAACAATGCTTAGCACGCATTCCGTGAAATGATAGTCATGAAGCTGAGAACAAAACAGAGAGGACTGTTATACTACTGAAGAGAATTTCAAGTAGCTTACTATAACAAAACATGAATGAGCAAAACTAGAAGACGAACACTGGAAAGAAGTAAATTCGTGGTTTATACATGGTTTCGTACATTCTTGCAGACCAAGCCTACTTTTGTCCGACACAAAAACTGTATTAGACTCAAATATCATAATCGAAAATTGAAAATGTAAGACAACAGAGAAAGTATTGTTGCACTCATTTATTCCCCGTAGACGGCAACAAAAGGATCCGAAACTTGTTAAAAGGCTGACTTTGGGGAGGATTCTATAAAAGTGACTAGTAAAACGGAGAAAATATGTGAACATTTACATCATGCTTCTCTTTCTAAAAAGATAAAGCCACGTGTCAATTGCTGCCCCATTCCCCTTGAATGCTGCTAAGAATTAAATATCTGGATAAAACCATCAAAACTCGGAGATATGTTTTGCAATTCGCTCGACTAATTCTTTTCAATCTGGTCTGCGCTTTCTGCACGCTTGCAGATGACGCGTAGGTGAACAAACAGAATATAACAGAAAATACAACATCGATGCTGGCGAGAAACTACGTAAGATGAGTTGCGCTGGTTGGTATCCAATATCCAACCAAAAAGAGGCTTAAGTATATAAAATAGATATTTTCTTATCAATCCCCAAACACAACCCTTTCATATAGTTGTTATATGGGAGTTTTTTTATCCTCTGCCTGCGCATTTTCTCGACATCAACAACACAGTTCAGCACTCGGACTGTGAGAAACTCACAGACACGATGAAAAAGTGTATTATGTTACGTGCATATGCAAGCACATATTACATACAGATTTGCAATGAATGTGAACTCAGCTCACACAAACACACACACTTTTTTATGGAATATGTGTAATCATTGCAATGCTTTCATACATTCACGCACAAAATAGCATGGAAACGAATGGATTTTTTTCTTCAGGTTTTCGTTTTTGTCAAAGCAAACCAAAACAAGGTAATAAAGTGTCTCTTTGACTCTAATAGAGAGAATCCTTGGTGAACCTCTATGGAACATTAACTTTCATGGGGAGAAAAACCAGTTTTGAGTAAATCAAGACGGAAATGGTTGAGACGTTTGAGTGAACATCTTAAGATTATGATTTTGTATGAAGTGAGGATTTGCATAAACAAATTCAATTGGATTCTTAACTTGAGACTAGCAACTGGGGATAAAAAATTGTTTCTCTGAACTCTAGCTGCAATATGGTGAAAGACGGTTTTATTTAATGAAATTAATTAAGCTGTGGTTGCTAGTAAATTTGCAAAATTTGGTGAGACAAAAAATGTGTGGTTAGCAGCTAGATTGTTCATTCCTTTTTTAAAAATTTGTTTTAAATTGGCGATTAAAATTTGTGCCAAATCAAAACAAAATGCAACGCACACACCAAACTGAAGAGTTACTTGAGATGAAGACTGAGCTGAAAACGGTTGTGGAGGCTTTGAGCATCCTCCAGGATTTTATTGATAGCGTTTTTGGTGGGTAAAAGTGTATATCTAATTAAATACCGACGATAATTATGTCTGCATTTTTGGAGAGAAAATTGGATATTATTTGTCCTTTCTTTCCAGGCCCAAAATTCCAGTCATTTTGTGGACAAAATCGTGCTGGTGCTAATGATAATGTGGGTAAAAATGCACAAGATGAACTTCGAGATTTGAGATGGAAGCATTTGAATTCACCAAGGAAATCAGGTTCCTGCTCCAGCGCAAGTCTAAAAGCTGGAGGAGGTTCGGAGGAATCTAGGTGCATGCCTATGATTGGGAGTCCGGAAATGATTGGTATGGATGACGACTATGGCGGGTCAAAATATGGCTCAATAAATCGCAAAAATGTATCCTCACTTTGGCTCTGTGACAAAAGCTGTTCTTAAACTTGTTTCATGGAACATTTACTTTTAGATGTGAAAAATGAGTTCTGCGACGAGGATGTTCCTGATTTTCTTGACGATGTGGACCCATTCAGTGGCGAGGCGTCTGGAGTGTTTCATGGACAAGGGAATGCTGATTTCAACATTGGTTATGAAGGTAAAAGTGACAGTGATGAATATCATTTGTCTTCACACTTGTTTCACAACGTCACAAAATTCGTACTTGGATGGTCTCAAAAGAAGTAAAATAAAGCTAAATGGATCTTTCTGCCTTTTCAGGTGGGGGTCAAGAATTAAAGGTTCGTGGGTATGACGCACCGCTAACTGATGCCAGCCCTCCCTCGCGCACAAATAGTACAAGTAGTCAGAATAGATTTGTGCCAGGTTAGTGAGCATTTGTAAACTAGTTAAATTTCTTGTAAAGTTTGCAGATGCTGTAAATGTTATATAATTCACTTTATTCCAGGATTGATACCAATACAATCAGACCCACTGCAAGACGCAGCAGATGATGACGGTTCCTTTTCCCTATCCAGTGAAAGCGAACACGAGGAATGGCACACATCCTCCAAAAAATCTACCATTGCTCCTGCGAAAAGACGAAGAACCCGGAAAATACCTGCAGCTACAACATCAACATCTCAGTTACAACCGAAGAGAACCCCTCCTAATACTCACAATGTGTCCTATCATCTTCAGAGACAATCGTCAAGTGAGGTAGCCGGGAGTGAAGGAGGCCCCTTCAAGTGCAACCAGTGTCCCTCGTCATACAAGCAAGAAGAGAGCTTACGAAGCCACCAAAAGTACAAACACAACCCAAGCCGTGTCCAGTGCCAGTGTCCCCTCTGTGGCAAGTCAATGGTTGACAAATATCGTCTCCAAAGGCATCTTCGACTTCACACGGGAGAGAAGCCATTTTCATGTCAGTACTGTGGCCAGAGATTTTATCGCAAAGATTATCATACAAAGCACATGCAGCGGAAACATGGATTGACGCATTCCACATCATCGACTTCGACCTCGACAAAATCTGCACCGACGACTTCACATGGAGCAGTACACAATTTGCAACAACGACAACAAATTCAATCGAAGAGTGCAAAACAGAGTTCAGCGAAAAGCAGTTTTGTATCTGAATCAGGAAAATCAACCCATTCAAGCGAAGCTACTAAGCCATGCCAAGTAAAGACTGAAACAATGGTTATATCACATCAACCAGAAAATAATATGGAGATGACGAGGAATAATACAGATTCATCGATGAACACAACTGCCGCTCCAAAACACGCTAATAATTTTATGGATTACTTCTCCTCACACACCAGTGCACCTAGCAACCCCAACTTAATGGGAATGACGTCGTTGACATTTGATGACTTGATATCAGCAGATTTATAGTTGCATAACATTTGTAAGTAGAATGAGTTGAGTTTTAAATGCTTGCGGGGAATATGGTTTCATAATTACTAATATGGCTTGGGTCAACAAATTATATAATTCAAATTGTAAAACTGTACAATCAGCTCAAATAATACAAACAGCATTTCTTTACTGATGCTTTCCATTTCATCGATTTTCATAGAAACTCTCTACCATTGCTAATTCTATATATTCTCTATCCATGCACACACTAATGCACATTTTACGAATATTATTTTGGCATACAATACCCATGTTCACAAAAAGTTGAAACTGCAGACATTATAGCTAATTATTTTAATGTCACATGCAAAGAGTAAAAGTTTCTAACTTCCAGCTAACTTCAGATTTTATAGAAAGCGATCACTTACCATTTGGGTAAGAGATTATAGGTACCAAAATATTTACCTAGAGTGGAAATATGCAACAATTATGCCCTCAAAATTTGGATATAAATGAAAAATTATTACTGGTGAGCAATTTTATTAGAGTTTAAAGAACTGTAGTAAACGATAATAAAATATATATATCGAAATCTTAATGTCGGAAGGTGCTTATAAAAAAGCAAGAACAGGTTCCTTTCTTGTAAGGCAATGGATGTTTTGTCACCAAGCGTCTTCATCTCCAATTTTTTGTCTTCTGGTGACAAAAAATTTAAATAATGAGACAAACGTGCAATTTTATTGCGTTCGTAAACACATGTTGTGACATGATTTTTACGGACTTTGATCGTTACGCGAAATCGAGAGAAAAAAGAAATTACAACAAATTTGGTGAGATTCGTACTCACGCTTGTATATAAGTGCATTCATCAAAGTGATACTATATCTCTAAAATATATGGCAAATACCCTTATCTGTAAAGGACACTAATACATATAAGTTATCAGATTCATACATGCCTAAAATGCATAAAGACACTACGAGTCTTTCAAACCTCTTAACTTAAGTTTCAATGACCTTAACTACAATATCCTACGGATTGCGTATTTTTGTGCGTTTTTTGTTGTACACATTTTGTTCATTTTTCACGTGGATGCATATCCGAAACAAAAAGAGAAAACTTAAAAGTAAAAAGAAGAAAAAGTATATGATGTACATTCGTGTCTAAACGGACACAAAAGCAAAACTATCAGGATACAATTAGAATTACGATTACAGGGATATCTAAGCTGATACATTTATACAGAAAACTCAATATTGTGTTATGTCCGTCGTGATGGAGTTCGAAATATTTTAAAACGATGATCTTTGGATGTTCGCTTTGGGAAACCTTATAAACGTTTTCCATCTCTAAGTATCCCGGATCTCGACTATGTTGTGAGGATGGGGTGTCTGGTACATTTGACTCTTAGCTTCGTCTGGGAGTCACTAACGAGGAGTTTACGGAAGGTGATAAGACCAGATCACGCTGTAGCTTTGGTGGCTAGTTACTATTGGCCTAAGAAGTTAATGTGTCAAGTTTGTGTTTGGAGTGGTCAATAGTTATGATAACTCAAAATTTTGGAATTTTGACAAAAAAAATCCCGAATTCCCATAAGGAAAGCATGGAAAAATTCATGACACACGGGGAGGGGTCTTATCTCTTTTCAAAAGATCGCGCGAAAATACTTCCACGAGCCACGTTTCTATCATGAATTTTCACATGCTTTTTCTTATGGGGATTCAGAAATTTCCGAGATTCAGATTTTTTGTCGAAATTTTGAATTATCAAACTGGTATCTTTAGGCATGATTGGTATTTTTACTATGATGGTAATGTTATTTGTCTCAGCATGAAAATGACAGCGAGTGAGTTTAGGATGGTAGTATGCTGATATGAATGTTTTATCTAATGTCATTTTAAGACTATGTTTTGTAAGGAACTTTGAAGTGACTTTCCTCCTCGGCTATATCGAATTTCAGGAAAGTAATCTTAGATTAGTGTAGATAATTTAATTATTTACACTAATCTAAGAATACTTTCCTGAAATTCGAAATAGCCGAGGAGGAAAGTCACTCCCACAATTCAGTGATTTTTAAAAAAATCCCCAGTCGCCCCTGAGATGAATGTATTTCTTATTGGGGAAAATTTGTGAAGGAAACTAAGTCTTAAACTGCCTGGCTTAAATCTAGGGAATTATTAGATTTAATTCATGCAGTAGAAAAGAAGGAGAGACTATCGTCGCTGGCAATCTTTGCATGCGACAATCATTTAATACACTCAAGTAAATGATGAGGCCACCTAACTGTCCAACATCTTGCACAACATTGGGTAGTAATAAAAACAATCTTAATTCGCCGAAGTACAGATTTTCAAATTGCTCATTTTCCTTATCAAATCGGGCTTCTGCTACACTAGCAATGTTGTACTCAATAATCAATAATAATCAATCAGTTTATTGATTTTATTTTCGACTGTTTTCTATAGTTATGATTGCTTGTTACTGATGGACTAAACCTGTTTGAACTCCTTCAAAATATTCATATAATTTATAAGCGCCGTATCCTGCTACTGCCATTGCTCCGAGGAGCTACTGTCTTTTAGTTCTATGCCTTCGTTGTAACATTAGGTAAATCATGAAGAAATGTTTTAGAAATTGTATGTGGGAAAGGCTTACCAGTCAGAGCAAGTTTTAAAGCATCTAATCTGTTTTCTGTGTAACAAAGTTGCTAGGCCAGGTCAGGGGCTACCAAACACCCTAATTTGGATGTGTCGTTTGCTTCATATTTTAAACTTTCGCAAGAGGCAAAGTATTAATCCTGTGCATATTCCTGGGTTGACAAAAACTTGAATTGCTGATAAAAACCCAGATTAGTTTCATCCGTATATACTTTAGGTTGTAACAATAAAAATAAGTCACTTGAAAGATAATGCTACGACTGTAATTCAACCAGATCTGTTAATTTTTGAAACAATAATTAATTGAATGAGAATTCACATTTTACAAATTGTTACATAATTAATAGAATTTCTCTATGAATAAAATATTTTGAATGTGGGAGACAAATGTTATCTGTAGACTAAACAGGAACAGAGGATTTCTATATATTTATATGAGGTTAAATTTAGGTATTTAATTTCAACACCATGCTTCAAGAGAGTGATAAGGTACTTAAGGATAGCTTCAATAATACTTTGATTATCAAAAAGAACTAGATTCAGGTCATGAAGAGAAGGCATTTTTATTGGAGGTTATTAATTCCCTTCTGCCTGTAGAAGAGGTGGATGATCTTCTAGTGTATTAAGGAGAATAAAAGTCACCTTCCATAAAACTGGTTTCATTTGGTTCCTCATTATTGCGTCTTGCACTGGATGGTATTACAGCTTTGAGTTTTGAAGGAGGTTGGAATGGTATTAGCATATGGAAATCAAAATAACTACGCTAACTGTGCAGCATAGCGTATAAGTAAACTAATAGCTTCAATTCCTCTTAAAAATTGTACGAAAGAGTTTGTCCCAAAAATGCTTTTATGATTTTATGTTGCGCAGTTTGTCCTTGAATAATTTTTCGCAATGAAATTATAAGCATTGTTGTGCTGCTAATAAAGAAGTTTCTGGCTAGGCTGTCGTTTTGTCAAAAATCAAGCGAAGCTTTTCTTGATTGATGAGTTTCCATTTCAGAACTTGGGTGGTAATTAAAAGTTTATTTATCATTTGAAAGGCTGTTTACTGCTCTGGGCCCCAAAGTGGCTTTACATAATTCTTCCACAGATTTATAATTGGTTTGGCTACTATGCATTACGTTGGAAGAAAACGTCAGTAAAATGACCCAAAACCGTGATAGCGTCTTGCTTCATTTGGAGTCAGGCCTAGGTATATTAACTATCGCATTAACTTTATCGGGATCTACATAAATTTCTTCTGAAGAAATCAAATGGCCAAGTAAACTAATTTCATTATAATCGAAACAACATTTACTGGTCTGTAGCTTTAAATCATGCATTCTTAATCTTGCCAATATCTTTTTAAGGTTTTCTAGGTGTGCAATAAAATTGTGTCCAAACGTCACTAAATCTTCGAGATAAACAAGCACGTTATGTCATAAGAGGACGCCCATTGCCGTGATCATGCAACGCTGGAAAAACTAGGGGCGTTCGATAAACCAAAACTCATACGATTGTACTCGAGCAAGCACTCAGGTGTAATAAAGTCACATGCAAATGCTAGTTCAATGCTATGAAACCCTGAAAGCAAATCTAATGTAAAAACCTTGGCATTTCTTAACGAGTTGAGAACGTTATCAATTTGGACTAAGGGATAAACATCCTTTTTTGTAAGTTGATTCAACTTTCGATAATCAATACACATTCGAAATGTACAGTTTTTCTTTTTTAACCAATACCACTGGCAATACCCAAACACTTTGGGTCCTTTAAGTCCTGCACCTGTCGCTGGATTTTCTCTTGTTCAAATTGGGATGTCCGGTATGGCGGCATGGATATTGGTAAGTGGTAACCAGTATATTTTCGCATTTTCTGGATGTTACATGATCCAAGTTAAGTAGGATCCCAGTTAACTTTTGAAGTAACGCCGCCATTTGCACCTTCTCTTCTGCTGACAGAGAGGGGTTTGTATCAAGACTATTTACATGCTCGTCCATGAGTTTGATATGAGTTTTTTATACGGCTATATCTACAGCGTTTACTTCCATTAACACATCATCCTCAATCTCTTGCATCTCTTGGTGCACAAGCCAAGATGTTTCAGTAATGTATCTGAGCCGGTTATCTCGTACATGGCTGTTGATCTCATCATTGAAATCAGCAATGTATGGTATGATGTGTACTAATTTTGTGCTGAAATGTACGGAGCCTCTTTATTCCTACATGTCATGCATTTAACATTTTCCGAACATTGGAAGTGCAATGGGTTAGCTAAATGAATCATGTTAAATGGCAACTTTATAATATATATCTAATAATTTTATAATATACATCTAACAAATGTACCGTAAGAAATTCTGCTGTTATGTTTTCGTCATTGCCTCTTAAAACAGATGATATTCTGCTTTAAAAGTATTGTTTATCTTCCTCTTCGGGTGATCCAACGTATACGAATATGAATTACATGAATTAGGTTTACTGAATGAGATGCTTATTCAAACCGAGAGAGATTTCCAAGAGAGGAGCAAGACGTCAGCTTTATTTAGTTAATACTCTTGTGTTATACTTAACACT
>JAQFZW010001209.1:0-31123 GCA_034687055.1 Heteromurus nitidus
TTGTGTTGTTTATGTTTTTGTAACTCGCGGCAGTGTGTGGCAAGTGAAACCCTGTTAACGAATGAGGACACGTATTGCGATGCACGCAGAGTTTATACACACACACTGGGTTTTTCTTATGGTGTTGGACCCACGGTAACTTTTTCGTTAGCATATGTAGGAAGATTCAAAAAAGTTTGAGTGAGAGGATGAAAAAATTTCGGGTTTTGTCCCGTCAACGCTCCTCTCCCCTTGTTTTCGAAATGGATAAAGTTTGTTGTGTTGCAGCATGCATGTATTTTTGCATACATGGATTGGGTATGCGAAAGCATCTCGCTAAAAAGTGACAGTGGCACAAAGAAGACTAAGAAAAACAGAGAAGTTGAGCTGAAGGCAAGAAGAAGAAGAAGGAAGGAGGAAAAACGCTCTATATAAACTTAGCTATAAAAAATATATATTTCCCAGAGTATATCCCTCTGTCATTATGCATATCATTGAATCACAACATAGGGAATAATTTGCAAGCAGAAGGGAAGAGGGAAGCGACCACGAAGAAAATCTGTAATATCTGAATCTTCTCTCTCTACGTTCTCCTCTGGTTTGGCGAATGTGTGCAATGTGAACTGTTATTCAGACTATAATTCCAGAGAAGAATCTTTTTATATTGCATAGGGAGAACTATCGTGTTAGAGTGAGTGAGCAAGCATAACAGACAAGAGAGAGAGTGAGCAAGGGTAAAAACACACATTCGCTCTTACATTTTGGTTCGTTCCTTCCGATTCAGCCGAACTGAACTGAAGGAGGATTTTGCATGAGACTTTTTCTCTCGCTCTTCCTTCACTCTCTCAGAGATCCGGATTAGAAAAAGAAGGGAAATAGGAGAGTTGAAGAGTTCGGAGCGAGAGAAAATAAACGTGCATTCTTGGTACGACTGTGCGGAGGACGACAAAAACATTGCATTTTCGATGTGGGAAATGAAGATGAGGAGAGCAATGTGTGTGCGTGCTTTACTCTTTTAACACGAGACACATTTTTTCCAACAGTTTACCATCATTGTAATGTGTGATGTGTATTTTCTTTTCTGATTCTCATTCTCTCACACACAGAGAGAAGTGAGCGAGCGAGGAAGGATGATATGTGTTCGTATTGCAAAACTCTTTTTTCTTGGCGAAATACAAAACCCGACTACTTCTCTCTCGTGCTCAACTTGAAAAACGCTCACATCACTGCGAACAAGTGAGTGAATCAGTCAAGTGAAGGGATATAAAACTTTCAGCAGGAGCAGCATAGATAGAAAGCTCTTCCTCAAATTGCAAGTGTGTGCAACAACGCAAGTGGTAGTTTTTTTGGAAGCGTGTGTGTGTGCAGCGTAAAATGTCCAAAGATGCTATAGTTGTCTTTTGGAAAACGTACACAAAGTTTTATTAAATTAGATTTAACACAAATTCCATACGGTACGTGCTGGATGGATTGTTTCATAATATGTGATTAGGGAAGAAGTAGAAGAAGTGTGTATGAGCAATCGATACAAGCTGTTGAATTGTGATAGTGACAGCGTCTTTCCAAGAAAGCGGATCATGGAATGAAATTCCCTGCAAAATATTCTCCTCTGCAAATAATATTTTGACGTGGATTGGATATTGGATCCCAAATTTTCGGCAGAGGTAAACATACAAAAAAAATCTTCTGTTCTTCAAGGAAAATGTGACGAGTATTTTATTGCATTTTGCAATGATATATATAAACACTCAGGAAATACTTAAAGAGAGAGGAGAAGGTCTTGATCTCCTGTATGCCAATCTGTGTTATATTATTATTTTCTTCGTTCATTCACTCCATTTTATCCCTTCGTTTATTTTCTTCACCCAAATATTTCCTTGGTCGGGCTGATCCCAGTCTCAAGCTGATTACATTCACTTTCTCTTATGTCATCATGATCACACGTTGCAGCGCAGTGGAATGGAGTGAAGTCATTGTTTCTATTTGGCTATATACTCTCATTCCTACTCAAAGCAAACAGCAAAAAATATATTCGTGAAGCTTTTTATTTATTTATATCCATTTTTCTTCGAATGAGTCTCATAAACTGAAAACCCCATTAAGATTATTATTGTGCAGAGTATGTGCATGTGCTCACGTTGGAAATAATTGTGATGTGATAATAATGTGCAACGTGTTTGCACATTTCTCTCTCTCTCTCTCTCTCTCTCTCTCTTTTCTCTTTCCATCCTATTCTCACACTACGAATCTACATATTTTTGCAACTAGCAAAATGTCTAATGTCTTTCCTTTCGTATCGCGTCGTACCCACCACCTGAATGAGAGCACAAAAGTACGAAATGGATAAAAAGGATAACCTGCTGCTTTTCCGCTCCTCTCTTGCTGGTGGCGATATGGTAGAGTAGTGTTGCTTGTTGGTGTGAGTTGTAGTATGTGAAATGTGATGATGATAGTGATATAATCCCTACCTACACACCGAGAGAGAAAAAAACTCCTTCTCTTTTCTCGCTCTTTCATCTCAGACTTCTATTTTTCTCTCGCACAGCTCCAAGCAATATTATACCGGCTTGCTTGATCTTTTTTTTACTTGGTCTTTTTTATCCGATTTGAATCCAACAGCTTCATCTTGTTTTCTTGGCTAGTTTCGTATAATGAGAAGGATATATATTTTCCGTGTGTGCATAGCTAAATACCTAGATGGTTTCTTCCTAAGTAACTCCACACACAAACACCATGCACTTTTATATAGACAACCCGAGAAAAGTATAGAGGAAAGTAGGCGAGAGAGAAACCTCATCCGTGTGCATAAAGTTGTACTTTACTTTTTCCCTTCAAGTCAAAATATACACATATCTCGGCCTACTGTCTTGAAAGGAGAAGGAGAAGAAAAAGTTTGATGTTTTTTACTTTTAGTTTCATCACCGCTTCATTTGCTTGGCTGACATTAAGTTGTGAAGAAAACTACTGTTGCTTCTCCTTTGTGTTTTCCTTCGGTGCATGCATCAAACACAAGGAGAGAGAGAGAGAGAAATCGAGAGAGAGAGAGAGAGGAAAAATATCGTGTGCAATAGAATCAAACCCGAAAGCATGCGAAATACAATGCAACTACTTATCCGTAACCTTATGCTACTTTTATATAAATATATATCCTTACTATTATTCATGCTTTAAACATTATCATAGCAAACAAGCTTATTTTCAGTGTGTTTGGTGGTTTCTCTCTTCTGCCAAAGTGCTATTATGTATGTATATACTTAATGCACAATGTTTTCTCTCCATCGCATCATCGGCACAGAATAATGCATGCATGTTCCATAGATTTTTTCTCTTCTTCTTTTCTGTCTGCCTCGACGAACGAGTTGGGTTTCTTTCTTCTTAACTCTTAACGTTATCTGGTTTGGACTTGGACTCACACACTCCACTCCATCCTCCGTCGACGGGTTGATGTGTGAATAAAGAGAGTTAAGGAGAGAAAATGTACTTTTCCCTGACTGCATGACGCGATTTGATGGGCATGTTTGCGAATTGTGTGTGTTTTTTAAAAAAGAAGGGGAAAACGTATTTCCTCAAGTCTTTCTTCTCTCTTGTCCTGTTGCTGTTGTTGTCCTGTCTAAACTCTGATGCTGTGATGGGGGCATATTTGTATTTGTTTGTTATTCTGTTTAGACGAGAAATGACAAGATTATATGTTTGTTCCCTTGAAAGAATAATATAGGCAAAGCATATATAGGGATGATTCAGAGTATAAATTTCTATTTTCTATTCAAAAACTGACTCAACTTTAATGCGTATGTATGTGCTTGTGTCACTCTCTGGTGTGATTTGAGCAGAGGAATATTCGCATAAAAATTTGTTGTACGAACGTACGTGTGCGAAAGAGCATATACTTGTTCTCTTCTACAAGGACTAAGTATACAGTCATGTCGGTTGTCGGAATAAGATAATCCGACAAATATTCACAGGGAATAAAAGAGAAGGAATGGATGGGGAATAAAAATCGTAATTCGAGGAAAAATCTGTGACGATAATGCTATGTTTCAGTTGCTTTATTCGATTGAAATTGCTTGTGGGTGCGATATGCAGTGCAGACACAAAAAAGATGCTGATCAAAACAGACAAATTAGACGGAATGGAGCACACAAGTGAAGAAAATACGACCACGCTAAAATTGTGTAATGGTACATGCCAAACCGATTCAATCTGGATTTTGGAAAGAAAAAAAACTTTGTGAGTGTGCATGTATCAAGTGCTCCATTTTTTCGTTGTTACTATCCTGCAATCAATTTTGCGAAATTTAATGCAAAATTTCACTTATTCGTGACGATGATGAATCGTTTCAAGATTAGAAGAACTGAATGCGAATAGTTACATTTTTTATGTTCACCTGTATTTTAGTTGAACATGTTAACCCTTTAAAACAGATGAGGATTCCAGATTGTAGCAAGATATTTATGGTGACACGAGTGACGAGATGCTTAGTTATGAAAAGAGAAATTAAATTTGGTATCACTACATTTAATAATTGATGCTGTGTCTAGCATTTGGAAAATAATAGTTTGCATCACATCTCCGAAGCGAAGTGCTAGAATACGTTTTGCTCATATCCCAAATCTTGACTTCAGTCCACAAAGGTTGTACATGCATGTAATTTACATGCATACAGTAAGAGCTGTTTTCGAATGTACGCCCTAAATTCTTTTAGTTTTTTGATTGATCATTTGTTAACAGATGACTCACTCAGGATCATGAGCCGATCTGACAGCATGTTTCTACAAGTACTTATTATCAACTTGACCATGTGAGATTAGCTTTAACTGCTTCGTAGTTTCTTAAACGTATACACTTGTCAAAACAGCACAGCTTCTTCATTTAATATGCTTTGGCATTTTTCAGAGAAATGTTTTATAAATAAACTTTCTCTCGGGCTAGGACAGGATCTTAAAATTTAAGAGATTTGCCAGTTTTTGTTTTTGAAAGGCTTTAATAGGTAAATAGTCCAGAGGATGTGAGAATGCCTTCCAGCTATCCACTGGTTGCTTTGTCTGATTTCTCTTCTGGAAACAGATTTTCTCTCCCTTTCTCTCTACACAGCTAGGTACTTTTAGTTCCAACCCTAAAAGAAAGAAAAACAGAATGCATGAATTACTCATTTTCTCCTTTTGCTATCCCACACGTTTCGTTGTAGATTTTGGTTTGAGCTTGTGAATGCCATATTTGCATGTACTGCTTCCATTTTCAGCAGGAAAGGATTGCACAATTTCACTATGCCCTTCTTCAAATATGACAATCAACGGATGAAGCGTTTAAGAGTTTATTCGAAGTATTTCTATCTTTGTAGGGAGGACTTCCCACTCAAAATGGTCGCCCTATTTCCTCCCATAAAATCTCAAACTACTCCTTCTACAAGTTGGCAATTTTCCCCTTATTCAACGCTGAAAAAATTTTATTACAAAAATCATATACCCACTAACTACCCCTGTCATCATGTCCTTAGAAGAAGTGGATGAATAGCATGGCTACTTTATCAAGAATCTGAGAGGTCTTCACGAATATAAAAGAACCTAACAAGTTGTACCTTGGCACTCATATATTCCAGTGATTTAAACAAGACGTCTCCGGTCTATATACTTAAACTTGTATGAATAATATCTAAACTGTCATAGTTTGTCCGGAATATTTCTTTATGCATTTTTTTGTCGTGCATGCGTGGTTCTAAACGCTGATAATGTGCTTGTCTAAAGTAAAAGTAGTAAAGCATGAAAAGTGTCATTGTGAAGGAAAGAAATGGACCTTACATGAAAATGGATGTAGGAGCATTGTGTGCTGACAGTTTGCAAGAAGCGTACATTGCCAAAAACTTTTTCTTCTTCTTCTCAAAATGTATCAAGTGAAAGTTTCGCTTTGATATAAGCACCTTCATATATGTGTATAAAAGCATATAATATGTATTTTTGGGGTGCCCATATTAATATCGAAGTGAAAGTGCTCAGAAACATGGAGAAAATCGAGACCACATTTCATGTGAATTACGTTACATTATGCTAATGTATATATGTATCTGTCTCCATTGTCCATGTGGATGAGTTGATATCGTAATATATAAGACGTGAGGACGAGTAGACTCGACATTAGAATGGAGCACGAAGGGATAGACTGAAAAAAGTCAAAGCTAAGCAGTTTCTATATTCCATTCGTGGCGACGACAACGTGCACACAGACAGTGCCACTTGTTCAACACCACAGAACGAAGTAGAAGATGACATGATAGCTCCAGCGAAATGAATACATAAAGAAAATTTTGCACGTTTTTCTAAGTGTGCCCATGATGATGATGATATTTTCCTCCAGCTCCAGCTTATTATAACGTTTTTTCTCAGCCTCTTGCCAAGAAAATGTTTTTAAAGGGGAAATAGAGAGAAAAAAGAAAGCGAGAGACATGAACACGAGGACGCAACTCTACGTCTTTACGTCTTCCGCTTTTTGTGTCGAAATTCACACTTGTTACTAGGTCAGGCCACTGCTGTAAACAAGAAATCACATTTTTTTAAACGATTTAACTCTTTTCGGGTCAGTAGTTTTGGTGTAGGACACCAGCTGAAAGAAAGTATAACGAAAAAACTGGTGCTTCCTTGGTGGGCTTTTTTTGTTGGAAACTGTTTGTGTGCGTCATCGTCATCTCTTCACCTAATAGAGGAATAATGGACATTTAATTGGAATTTATGCACACATTTTTCCAAAACTAATGTAATCACATTATGTCATTATCCCTTCTCGAGCAGATTAGTATTATTTTCTGAGAGAGAAAAATATCGCAACTCTAATCACAGGGGTTGCTGTGATTGCCTGAAAAACTGCAAATATTTACGTCGGAGGTCGGAGAAAGTACTAAGAAATTATCACAGAAAAAGGAAATGTATCGAATACCAATTTTGTGAGACTACATCTGCGCTCATTACAAAAAAGGTGACAAAGCCATGCCCATCAATGTTTTCATTTACAACAGACGAGTTCAGGTTATACAATGTGTCTTGGAATTATTATAAAGGGGTTCGAAAGAAAAGAGAATTTTTTATGCTTGATTCTATTCATACCTTGTGTGTATATGGATTCTAAAACATATACACGATTATATTACGCCTTTTCCTTTATAAAACTTTTTTCTCCAGTTTTCTTTTCAAGATTAACAATGAAAGGAAAGAAGCTCGACGTAAGAAAGCCTGAGAGACTCTCTCACACACACTTTCACCCTTTATACATATTTAAGTTAGTTTTATACATTTTTTCCTTTCTTCGTTGTTCCCAGCAGGGATTTTTTCATTTCCAGTCGGAGTGGTTACACCTTCATTTAATTTTTTCGCTCTCGTCTACGTTAAACAGTGACAAGAAGGGTATCAAGTGCGCAAAAGTTAACTTGAAGGGAAGATGACAAGTTGGCAAGAGTGAATAATAAAATAAAAAGGAGATGAAAGTATAAGGGAGATGAATTAATA
This sequence comes from Heteromurus nitidus, assembly GCA_034687055.1. NCBI lineage: Eukaryota > Metazoa > Arthropoda > Collembola > Entomobryomorpha > Entomobryidae > Heteromurus > Heteromurus nitidus. Next base: position 7,470 of record JAQFZW010001209.1, read on the forward strand.
TAATATTAAGCTTTTAATTCGATTACGAGAGTTTCTTTATTCATCCTGAAGTAAAAAAATACTCCTTTAGTTCAGCTTCGCAAATAATGTGGACAGTGTATTTTTTTGCGCAGGGAAAGCAGAGTTTGTTAAAGGATATGCCTAACCTGATATGGTGAATGGTGTTATGTACTCAAAAGCTCAGGGAAAACGGCGTGACAATAGGAAATTCGACATCAAAGAGAGAAAATCAGTGAGGGATGTGATGTGATATGATTGAATGACACTCATTCTTCCTCTGATGGACAGCACAACGCCAAATTAATTGTTGCAAGTTACAAATGACAGCTCCGGTAGGAAAAAATTAGTGTCATAATTTTTGACAAGAAAAGTGACAACAGCAAAGGAGTCAAAGGGAAATTGGCATTTGCATGCACAATATAAATATTTTGTATTTAATCTACATTTCATGGAGGTATGCATATGCTCAAGTTGATTTCCTGTGCGAGGGGAAGCAAACGTGAAAAGCGGACGAGGATGAGACACAATGCAATACAGTTTACATAAATTATTATTATTATTATTATTATGTCCTCCTATATAGCTCGTTTTCGTTCAAAGGCGGCAGTAAGTAGCAAGCAACCATGTGCATTAAACAAGCAGTAGATTTTCTTACAAATTACATTGTGCCCTTCTCTGTCAGGTCATAATTGTCGCATGCTTTGCTCTGTAAAAGCTTTACCCTAAATCTTGCCCGGCACATTTTATGACAACTGACAGGAACGAAATTACAAAGGGAATATCATCGTTGACAATTTAGTTACACTTTTGATCCTGTTTCTTGTAAAATCTCTCCTTCTTCCTTCCATCATGTAGCGAAATGGTTACGTGAAAGAATTTATATAGTGAAGATCCACAGCTGCGGCAACAAGTCTTAAGTTTTTCACGAGACACACGCAAAACACATAAAGCAGAAAAGTTAAGCTGATTTCACTTGTGAAAAGTACACGAATCCTCGGAAAAAAGATCGTTGGAGTTTGTTCTGTAAAAATCATTCGGTCACGATCATTTGAAACAAGAAAATGTGATGGAAGAAGTGTGTACGGACTAGAGGAGAGGCGATACGATATACGTACCAAATAACTTATGACTCGATCTACACACAAACCCAACTTATGTTTAGTTTCGAAGGTATTACACATGACAAGCATACATATTAAATAAGATCGTTTTTCATTTCATACTTCGTACACGGGACGAAGTACTACAACTTCATTATATAACATTTTCTCTTTGTTCCGCTTGACGCAGAATGAATAGGATAGAGAGAATCATGTGTATCGCGAGAGGGGAGAAAAAGGTAGAACTCATCCTTCCACATTAGTCCATCTCCCTCTCAAGTTCTTCATGTTTTCCCACGTATGTAACACTGGATTGCTTCGTTCATCATACATACTTTTACTGAGAATCGAGGCTTTCTTTTCCACAAATATGCTCTCCTATTTTCCACATATAAACTATATTTATAATTCAGCTATTTAAAGCTGGAAATGGAACACTTTCCCCCTTTCTATCTATAACTGGAAGGGATTTTTTTAGTAGAGTTGTTGGAAGTAAGTTGGAACAGAGCAGGACAGTATATAGCACACAATACACACTTTCACTTTTTACACACACACACACACACATTTTCAACTTTCTCCAAGTTCCACTGCCCTCGTTCAGCATCCAATCCAGCCAGCCAGCCAGAGTTACTTTTGTGTGTGTATGTGTGAGTGAGTGCATATTATATAGAGAAAGCTGTGTATGTATACTGCATAGCATATCCATCCATTCAATCCTTATTCCATTCCATCATCTTGCATGCCCGCTTCTGCTTCCTCCATATCCCGCTTTCAGCTTTCCTCTCGAAAATATCAAGTGAACTGTGAGCATGGGTTTATGCTTAGGCATCATTTCTCTCTTCAGAATAGAAATAGAAGCGTGTACGTGTTCCACTGCTTTTCACTCATGATGTTCGTGGTTGGCTTTGGTGTGGAACAGGGTCCAGCATATGAGACGAGAGGAGGAAGAGGAGAAGAAAAAAATCCGTGGAAGTAGCGGGTCTGCTCCGACGAGAAGCAAGAAAAGTATCCCTCTCTCCCTAGATGTAACACAACTCATGCTTGCTTCTTTTTTAGTGCTGAAAAGGAGAAAAACCAGTTCAGTAGTAGCACATACTTTCTCCCCAGTTGTTCCGTTTGCTCCACGCGGAGAGAGAGTTTTTCTCCCCTTCTTGAAAACAGGCTAGGGAATGAGATAACAAGGAAAAAGTTACACGAGAAAAACACACACAAAACTCACATCTTCTCATACACACACTTAAAACTTATAGTGATTCTGTAAAAATTTATAAGTTTCTTATGTATCTTTAATTGACATACCATAGCACACATTGTCCAAGCGGGTATACTTGATTACAGGTTTTTCTTCTGCAAAAATACTACTCCAGAAATAAGTAGTCACATTTGAAAACTTTTTTGTTTCTCGGTCTTACATTCCACATTCTCCATATTCCTTTAAAACTATGTATTTTCTGCATCTCCGGTATCTCCCATCAAAAGATGGCAGACCAGAGAGAATACCTCACGACCTCACTCCATGACATTTCCATACTGAACCACTCCACCTTTCCCTTTGTTCTGTCAAACCCGTAAAAAATGTGTGGAATTGTGAAGTATCGGGTTGCTGTTACAATTTCTTTTTTTATATAAACTTAATCTCGGTTCTCTCTTTCTACCAGGTCCAGGTAAATCAAGAAATATTTGGTGCAGCAGTCATTCAATCAAAACTTGACAAGGAAGACTTTCTCCTTCTTCACAACAACAAGTTAATGGATTGCAAGTGTTTTTTCCGATACATGTGAAAATTACTGATGTCAGTGGCTTGAAAAGTTGTCGTGTGAGAAAGTAATTGATTTGGTGTGGGCTCTCCGGCTTTCTCTCTCTGTCTCCGAACATCGCTCTGGAGTGCGAAAAAGAGTTGCTGTATGTGAACGTGCTCGTACTTTTACACGCATTTCGAAGATTACAGTTTGACACAGAAGTGACATGTTTGTGGATATAATCTATAACGTACATCAAAGTTCTCTGTTTGCTTTGATATGTTAGACGCCTAGAAATAGTCAGAGGTTGGAGATCGGGGGTTTTGCCCGATATGGATTGTTTTTGACGATACACAAGTCACAATCACAAGTGCGTGAGCAACTGGTGACTGTTACATCGAAGCGTGACCGTACTTTAACTTAAGAAGTGGTTGTTATAAACAAACCTAATTAAAACCTGAAATTTTAGCGGAGCAAGAAGAATCATCGGCGTCTGTTAATATTCTTCACACTGAGAGCTGAGTGCTGAACTGAGCTTAGTACAACGTTTGGAATCTACTGTACTTGAATAAAATTTGCAAAAATTCTATAAATTTTAACAACGTCAAAGTTAAGCGTTACAAGCATTCTGAAAATAATCCTCAAAGTTGCGTGTTTTGTCGCCGCCTTCGTATACCCAAAAACCGAAAGGTTCAAGTGAGCCGAGAGTTGAGACGAACTGTGACTTGTGTCAGTTTTACAACTCCTCTGATTATGATTTATAGCCATTAAAAGTAACGAGCTGAAGTAATGAGTGAAAACATCTGCACGTCTTGTTACTCTAATTAGGAATAGCGTTGACTATGTACTCCACCAGTGGAACTTTCTCCTCGCACCGAAACAAGTAAGAAAAAAGGAAAGTTTGAGGAAAAAACAGTCCCGAGAAGAACGTTTGGAAGTAGTGACAGTCTAGTCTGTAGTTTTGGAAGCAGTGGCACCTTTTACCTCTGTCGCGAAGGGTTTTTGGGGACACACTACTCCCGGCTTCACTCCACATTTTTATTAGTAAAAAGGTAAGAAAATACCTTTACATAAAAAAAACTTTCTCTTTCATGGGCATACTATGTTCTCAACCATTAATTGGACCAACCGGAAAAAATCTGCTTTTTATCCGATTACTTTCTCCACCAGTTTCATTCTTTTTTAAAAACGGATTTGCTCATATAACCAAGCATTCATTGAAATTCATTCCTATTATCATCGCAACTCACATATGGCTTCACAATCTGAAGATTGCGTGCCACGGCCGAAGGTAATTTCCTCCCTGCTAAATGGAACTCAGCGTATAATTTGGCAGGATGCGTAATTGAACCATGAAAATCATTTATCTTCCCTGCCCAACGCTACATTTGACTCGGACATCCCAATTTTTTACTCCAATACAAAAGGATTTGATGATTGGAGGAAACGCAACAAACAAGAAAACTATAAAAATGTACGAAACTGACTAAGCATGATCCGATATTGGCAAACGAACTCTTATTAATTGAATCTGATTTAATATTTATTCATTGAGGAAACGCTTTTCTATTCAGCATGAATCTTCATTTGACTTTCGACTTAAACTGTGCAAGATATATTTAACGTGTGCAGGCAGTGTGCATTGACTCATCTATCTGTAATCTTAAGTATCCTTATCTTCTTCTTCCAATGGCTTCTCTCGTCCTTCTCCTCTACAAAATTAACTAAAGAAAGATTCATGTGGTCTCAGCAGGAGAGTCTTCTATCGAGAATCCTCTTTCACCACCACAATTTATACGCTGGCAAACTTCGCGACGACAAAAGCCATTTGCTTTATGAGAAAATTGCCTTTGAAAATAAATGTGTGCACGCGTATTCTATACAATTTTACAATTTTATCCCTTCCCTTCGTCCTCTTTTATATTCGTAGAGTTTTCACCGGGATTTTGATATTTATTTATCTTAATCGACGAAGAGCCACTTGCTTCCTGTCTGTCTTCATCAAGCCCCCCTCTAAATTTTTTTCTTCTGCTCTTTCGGATGTATATCCATTTTGTGACTTGGCGCATTTGTAATTTAAGTATACCCAATGGGTTGCTAAACTGATTGCTAGCTTCTCACATCCAAGTTTTCTCCAATTTTTATCCTTGTCGATGTTGATATATTATGGTTTTGTGTGTAAGGCTATAGCGTGCTCCTGCCATTCAACTGCAACTGTTCTCTAAGTCTGAGGCTTCTGGTTGACTCAAGGAAACTGCTGAACTTTGAGCATATTTTTCTCTACCACACGCGGAGTAGTTGGTGTTGGTGTATAGATGTTGTTAGTGGGAATAGAATAGAAAATAGAGTAGAGGAGAAGAAAATGCACCACACGCAGCGGCAACAACTCAATGAGGTCAAGCAGAAAATAAAAAAAAATTTACTTGTCGTTTAAAAATATATAGGTAGCTCATTACTCTCCCTTCAGCGAATCGACTCCGTGTATTCTGGCCGTCCACACAGAAAATTTCATTTGTATTTTTCAAAGATCCTCACTCACAGTTACTCTCCTTCTCTACGCAAATGCATAAAACATGGTGTAGCGCTTTCAGTTTTAACGTTTTGTGTGATAACGACTTTTAGTGGAGAAAAAATAGAGAAACAAGGAGGCACGAACACATTAGGAATATTCTGTGAGCGTGGACGTGGAATGAATTGAAGGAAGTAGGAAACCGGAATGAAAATGGAGGAAGTGAAAGACAGATTGCAGCCTGTTGTGTAGTCTGTAGTCTTTTGTTAGGTATTTATTATTACGACCAGCAGAGTACAACAACACCCAGAGGCACATTATACATTTTTTGGCTGTAGTATTATTGGACTGCCAACTGACTATCTTTATAGTCCCTTACTACTATAGGCTGGAAGGCTTAAACTGTAGTATTGAGAGTCGACAAGGATTTTACTTATGTCTGCATAAAAAGTTGTGTAAAATAATGCTGCTGCAATGCATTTTTGTCGGTGCAACTTTTTCCCTAGTTTTCCTCGAAAAAAAAGCTTTTTCTATACCCTCTGTTTCTCTGCTGGTCTTTGTCTCTCACTCAACTGAAACTGAACAGGGCTGGCGAGTGAATGACTCAAGTGAAAAAACGACATGGCCATTTTGCGCGACTTTCGCTGTCACTTTTCGTTCTGCTCTTCTTTCAGAGAGAGAGGAATTGACTTCAACAAATGAAACAAACGAACTTAACGAACAAGGCGGCGCATAACATAACGTACATTTTATTGTGCCAACGAAAACAGTGAGGACGAGCTGAAAGTTTTTTGGTTGTTTGAGAAAAGGCTTTGCCGAATTCGATAACAAAAACGGGAAATTCTGAAATTTAAAGGAAAAATCATTGCATGCTCACAGGCCTGGTGTAGGGATTTTAAGCTTGACTCATTCTTTAGAGGAATTTTTTGTTGATAAAAACCCAATCCATTTTCCACATTTTCTTCAAAAACTCATTTAAAACTGGTTCAAACCAAACAAAAAGTTAAAAACTACCTTAAGCATTATAAGAAAAAAGCACTTGCTCTGTTGTTGGAAGGATTCGGAATTAAATTGTTTTCCTCTATTTTCCTTCAAATTTATCTCAATGAGAGAGTTTGTCGTTGAGCGAAGTAAAAGTAACACTAATCGGCACAAAAAATACCTTGATTTTTGGCAATGCCTTCCATTAAAAAAAGAAGAAGAGAAAAAAACACGTTCAGAGAGAGTGAAGATTATGTGCATGTCGCAACTTATATTTAACATTAACATTGCACTTCTTTTGATCCGTGATCTGATTCGAACGCAAAAGTATGCATGTGTTTATGTATATCTTCCTCAACCAGAGGCATCTGCAACACACGAATCGGAATCACACTGAATAAAACTGTGTATATATAAAATGCTCTACTATATCCAAATCCAACGGAAGGAATTGAGTGAAACAGACAGACAAAAGCATTTTTTCTGTCCTTTCTTCATCTCCTCCTCACGACGATCAGCACAAAATTATCTGGCATGCTTGCCGAAATACATAAAAAATGTACACAACGCATCGTTACGAACGAGTCATCATCATACATCTATATTTATTTGCTTTTAGCAAGCTACGCATATATACACTTCGTTTCGTTTTCGTTGCACATTCATCCTCAGTGTGAAAGCTGTGAACTTCCTCCTCTCTGGCATGTGTGCAGAGAGCGTAAAAGTGAAAAAGTTGGACCAATATCTGATGATGCAAAATGTTGTTATCATCATTATAACACGAGGAGAACATTACATTGGGATGGATGCGCGATCACCATTATCAGCAAGACACAATATGATCTTAAGTTAAAAGAAAGGAGAAAAGCTTTTAAGCCGAAGGAATGAAGCAACAGTTAAGTTATGCACAGGTTATTCGCTGGGGGAAATGAAGTGCGGAGCAGCTCGCCAAGAAAATCAACTTCGTCCAGAATGAAAAGGGAAGCATGTAAAACCCAATTTTTTTATATTGCAGCTCTGAGATGATATAAAAGCTTGAAACGGAATAGGCGGTGCATGTATGAAATGAGTGAGAATTAAGTGTGTGTATATGATAAACATTTCATATGCAGAGGTCAGATGTGTGATTTGTTTGTTGTTCTGTTTAATGTTTGGAGTGACACTCTTGATGTTTCTTAAATGCGAAGATATTTTAATGACAAAAGTCGAAAACTCGGAAGAGTGGGATAAATGGAGAGATGATGCAAGTTGTTGTTTGCTCAACTTTCAAGGTTCAGTTTTGGTTGAGTTTCTTGTACCTGGGGAAATGTGCCCTTGAAGTGAACTACACAGAAAAGTCATATAAATAAATAAACTTGTCTTGTTCAAAGACTCCATAGTTTTCACCTAAAACTTCATATATAAACTATTAAAATCATGTTTTAGAAACCTCTCAAAAGTTGAACAATATATTTCATGCCCAGGCCATTTATCATGTTCATGCTCAATGGACCATTGTATTGTTTTCTCATTTACTTTTCCACTCGTGCCTTTCCCAATTCCCATCAAAATGGATGTGAACTACTCGCCCTTCTTGAAATTTTAATGTTTGCTCATGCGATCATGACGGTGATGATGATGAGCATGTAATTGCAGGCCATTGTGCTCTCTTCAGAGAGCTCATTGAGCCCCGTTGAGAAAATAAGGGAGGAGAGAGAAAGAGAGATATGCTCTTCCAAACACTCTATTTTTTCAACGACCACATTAAAGCATTAACGTTTTCTCCTATTTTCCTCTAAATGATCGTCTTGATGATCATTGAGGATGACGTTGATATACCTAGGATTGCAGTTCTCTACTTCCGCTCCGCTCCACTCCCTCTCCTTGTGAATAAAAATGGTCTAGTCCGAGAGTTTCGGAGATCGTGTAGAAAGAAAGCTCAGGTTTTGAATAGGATCAAGATGGTTTCACATATTGCTCATTTGATACGTGGGCCCAAATGCGCTCCTCTAGTCTCTGATTCCAATGGCGCTCGTAATGGCATGTAATTTTGCAATAATTGGCAAGATTCCCCGGTTTTGTTCAGCAGCAACAGATAGTCATAGCATAAAGACAGGAAGTATAGCGGAGTAATTTCACAGATTACACACAGTTCCCTTCTCTCCCAATTGTGTAGGCTGACTAGCAAGAGACTTAATGCGGAAGTGGACGTACTTATGCATAGCAAATGCGATGTTCATTTTTCATGTCTTTGGGAAGTGAAACCACGCTCAAGCTTCAGTCTGAAACTTTGTTGGAAATTTGTAGTTAAGATGTTCCTTTTACAAAGGCACTTTCTCCTTAAGGGTGTAAAGCAACGTAATTATGTGAAAGACAGGAAGTGTAAATTAGAAGCTAAATGAGCCCACAGATGAAATTAGTGACCTTCCACAATTTACGAAAAAAGGACCCTGTCTCGTCTCAATGCGTGTGCAGTCGTATCTCAAGTCTTAAATGAGTGGCTGTAAAAAGCATCTCTTGAGTATTTGAGTGCTTCCTGCTTCACGCAACATTTTGGCTGTCTTCTTTCTTTCTCATTCATTTTTCTTTTGAAAATCATCTGTTGAACACGTGTATTAATGTAGCAGCTTGACTTTTGAATTCATTCGGGAGCAACCTATATGCATCCGGTGTGACTTTCAACTTTGGTCGCAGTTGACTCCTTCTTCTATCAATGTAAAAAGCTACTAAGTGCCAGTGCCATAGTCTGCTATCAGTAGTACATGCTGCATGCACAAATGCATATGGTGCATGCCTGTGACATGTATCTACATTTTGTTCTCGTGATGAAAAATTAATGGAAACTGCCGAGTTTCACATTTTCTTAATTGAGGATTCACCATTTTTTGTTGATTGATTTCCTCCAGGGCTCATGTTCCGCAGTTCCAGCTCTTTCGTTTTCGACGACCCTCAGGGGTTAGGTTAGAAGTGTCTGAACTGTGTGGTAACATGTGACATTTTTATTTCAGGAACACAGGTCACATGTAAACCTTCAAAATCCATTCGTGTTAAAAATGCAAAAAATGAACAAAAACTAGACAGTGCCTATTTACACCTTGAGTCACAATTTCGGAGAAGCCTTTAATAAGGGAGTGATTTCCTTCCTCTGATTTTGAATCTACATCAATAAATATGGATGAACCTAGAGAGAGAGAGCTTTAGCTTTTAGTACTGTGAACTTTTCCATGAATATTACTCTCCAAAGAGCGTTTCGTTTCAGCTTCCATTTCTGCGGTAGCTTTTAAAATGTCAATCTGCCTAACTCTTCCTTTCACATTCATTCCCCTGACACTTTTTTGCCTTAAACCATGTTCATACGTCTCGCTGTGAACGTCAACTTGGCATGTGATGCGAAAGTGATTTGTGACTCATCTCATGACTGCACAACACACACACACAAGACATGACAGTATGAACTCATTCTTGTAAATGCTGTGTGTGTGTGGTAATGTGCGGCATTACCGGAAATCACTCAGCAAGGAACTTGATGATGGTGATGATGATGATGAAACCTCAGCTTATTCCATCTCATCTCACCATCACTTCACTTCATATAAGTCTCCGGTGTTTTGCATTTCTCCCCCTCTCTTCCAGTCATACTCATCCTTCATAAAAACATACATAATATTCCATTTACACATTTCTTCCTTGATTTTGTGTGGCAGAGCTTTTTGCCCTTTCGATGAACATCAGATTTTCTTCTCACTTGACAATCTGAACCAGACGGTATAAATACCTTGAACTCGCCTCTCTCTCTCTCTCTCGTCTCTTGTCGTCTTAAGCTTCCAGCTTTCATTTATTTATTTCAGTGGTTACGCTTTCACCAGAAGAGTGCTCATTTCCTTCACCAGAAAAGAGAGTGGATGAGGCAGCAAAAAGTTGGATCACCGTCATATCACAACCACACTCCACACTCTCATCATTCACTTGAGGCATATGTCTTTAGGGCTAATATTTTTCACTTGAAGCACACGTTGGCGATGACGAGGATTCGAGAATGCCTAGGATTTTGAGGATAATGATGCGATGATGAAAACAGCACCACACACAAACATATCCAGCCACCATCTCTAAACCCAAATCTCTTCCCATGCGTGCATGCATTTTCCTCTCTGTGAAGTGCTGCACTCCTCCAAGAGAAAGTGAAGTGCTCTCTCTCTCTCTCTCTGTAGTAAAAAACAGTGTTACAAATTCGAAGCAGAGAGAAAAAATCCTTTCGTCTCTTGCACACACACATCATTTTAATCTGTCATAGTGTTTTCTGCTCTGCCACACTTGTTCCAACTCAAACACTACATTTGCACTTTTTCCGAGAAGATGAAAATCCTCCGACGACGCTTCCTTCAGTTAAAAAAGATCGTATGAGTCAGCCGTGTGGTGTAGCCAAAAAGAATGTTTTTAAGATGATCATCCTTGTCTGCTCGTCAGTCATGTTATGTAAAATGTATAAGACGTTGGGAACAACACGAGCTGTACAAAAATCTGAGAAGATGAAAAAGCAGCTTTCTCTTACCCACTTTCTCCATTCTCTCATTCTCACTTCCATTTCATTTCCCATAAGATATGATGATGGTATGTTGTGAAAGCGCGTTCCCGTAAAAAGTACAGTTTTGGATCAAATATGCGCGTGAGACTATGTATGGCAACGGGACAGTGGGAGTAAACGTTAACGGCTCGAGTATGTGTATAAAGTATAAATTAAGTTTTTATGTGAAGTGATATGAAAGTAACAAATTCCAGACACATATGGACCATGTAAATACACTGTCTTTCTGCTGGACTGACATGTCCCTTTTTGTGCGTTGAACTACATCCGAACAAAGAACTCTACTCAAATACTTTGTACCAAGAAAACAGCCCAGGGAAAGCAGCTAGAGTTGTTTTTTGGGGGTGTGATGACAGTTGTGAGAAAAAATGCATCGTCGGCATGATTTTGATTTTCATGTCATTGTGGCAGGCGAGCCAGGCGTCTGCATGAAGTAAACAGCTGGTGCGACATGTGTGATGTATGGTAATGGTTTAAGGGAACTGTTACAAGACTGGACCACTGGAAAATCTTTTTTAGTCGGATAATTTTTCTCAGTGGTTCGTGTTATGTCCTCACTTGCAATTGCAATGTGCTACTGACACGATCATGATATGATGTAAGGATTTTATTACCGATAGAAAAAAATTTTCGCTTCATTTGCTTATCAAAATGGACAATCCTTTGCAAATACGTGTACCATTCTTGTGACATGACAAATGGAAGCTAACCATATGTTAACATTGAGCATTGGACATTCATTACTTCATTCGCCAATCTGTCTGTTTCAGGTTTATCCAGATCCAGAAATGGATAAAAATAAAGCTATGTGCGACATGCACTACATGCATACATACATGTACATAAGGCATATCAGTTTTCAGGTCAAGCGGAAGTGGCTTTTGTTACAATTTCAAGCTGGGGTGAGTGGGATTATTGTAGCCTCAAGTATGAAGTTGCTGGTTTGGTTCAACCTTTATATGCATTCCGGAAATATGAGAATTTCCTCCGGCATGACTTTTCCGTGTGTATGGGTATTATGTTATATATATTTGTCTCCATTACGGTACATATGAATTTTTGTGGAGAATGTTTTGTGTACTATGCAGTACCTACCTCATTGTTATCCTATTAAAGAGATTGCATGTTTTCTTGGCATTAATTCCAAACATTTCGGGGTGGGCTTCTAGCACAACCTTATGTAACTTGATTTGCATACACAAATGCACAAAGAGTGTATTTTAGGGGACATTTCAAGTTTGTAGGTGAGAACGTCACATGCCACGAATTTGATCAATATGACGTCGTATATAAAAAATTTATCCGACCAAGCGACCTTAAACGTACTGCAGATAATACATTTATTTTCGAAATGACCAAATAACTCAGAGTATGATATTTTCTGTTCATTGTGAAAATTTCGAAGGTGCTTTTTGGTTTAGTTTTGCACCCATCACTGCCATACCATCAGTCTGATTCTGATCCCACCACCACCCATCCAATGCACAATTATGGAATCTCACCCGGAATTAAAAAGGGACAGAGCTGCACCCAAGAACAATAAAGTTTTTCTTGCCTCTTTTTATGGTTGAAATCGTCACACTGCAAAGCATAAAAGCAAAACTACAAATATACACACACTTCGAAATTGTTTAGAAAGTGAGGAGCCTGGAAAACTTATGACATTTTAGAGATGTGGTTTTGACGTCTCTAATATTTCTCCCCGTTTTTGTTACGTTACATCAGATAATACGCCAGCAGCGCAGCTGAACAAACGAGGGGAAAACTCTTCATAAAAATTCTCTTTTTATTACTTTGTGTGTGTAGATTTTGTAGTTTTTACGTAATGTGTTTTGTCTGCGGAGCAGAATGGAAATAAAAAATGGCGATCCGCATGGTTCTAATGTGAAGTTTCCTCTCTCCGCATGACTGTAAGAGTGATGCTCTGCAGATGTACCACTCCACAGCGTATGTGTGGATTTTTATAGTATAGCAATTCATTTTTTCCATGCTTTCACCACAAAAGTGTGAAATCACCAAGAAAAAGAAATCCCAGAAAGAGAGTCGATCAATCAATAGGAAAATGCAAGGGAGACAAGAAGAGAGAGGTATTCCACAGCGAGAGCTTTTGCATCGTTTTGTCTCACTCGAGACTCGAAACACACGTAATCTTCAAATGGACTGGATAGGAAAAAATAAACTGGTAAACCACAACTAAACCAATGCACTTTTCTGCGGTAGGTATATATTCATTGCTCGAAAAATGCGGTTCAAAAAAAGAGTGTATTACACAGATGAAGGAATAATGTGTTTGCCATCATTCTGTTGTGTCTGCCTCTCTGGTCTTGGCTTTTGTTTCAGAAACTAATCGTTTTTTTCTCTCTCTCTCTCTGTCTTTCTTCGTGTCGCTTCTGTTTGTTTTTGCTTGTCGTGTCTCGTGTGGTGTGGTGGGAAAGAGAATATAATTATCCACAGACCAAATGCTTCGACACATGATCGTCAGTCGAGGATAACATTGCACACTACTCCGTTCACTTGGCTTCGTCGTTGGCAGGTCAGAAAATGGCTTGGCTTTAGCACTCATCCTTTCCTCCAATTTGACAGACGCACCAGAACAGTTGATGAGATTGGTTGGCTCACTCACACACTAGCAAAAGGAAAACTCTCTGAGTAATACTTTGGAACTCTTTAGCTGGTGCAGCTGATGCTTTGCTTTTTTATTGTAAAGTGAACAAAGGACAGTAAAAAATATATCTATCTGCAGAAATACCTATAGACTAGGGTATGCACATGCTCTCACCCAGCCTGTCTCGGCAAAGCCATTGTGATTATGGTTTCCATAAATTTCCCCTTCGACAATTTTTTGACACTTTTGTGAAAACTGGGGGCGAAACTGAAAAGCCTCGAGACTAAAAGAGTTTTAGCAGGAGAGTTAAGTTATATATACAATGTGTGCGAGATGCTGCTGCTATCATACAAATCAATTATTTTCTTTCTTGTTTTCCTGCGATTATGCTTCTTACGATCTCAAATTACCTTCACGGAACCCAAACAATGTGGACTGGACACCGAACGACATCAGCCGTTATGAAATGAATTTAATTGCTCCGTGTGCTCAATTGTTTTGGAAATGTGATACGACTTCTAATAACTCATCTCGTTAAAAACTACATGTGTGTAAATATAAGGATGCTGGTGAAGAACTAAAGTTAATTTTACATCGTGTGATGTAAGTCATCGTAACGTAGCACTTGTAGGGGAGCTGTCGGTGTCGACGTTGTCGCTTTCTCATTTTGTCATTTTGATAATGGTCACATCATGTTCAATTCTACTCCTTCTCCATATTCCCTTCGATTTGATTATGTTATGCAGTCCTTGTATTTCAGGGTAAATTACCGAACGTTTAACATCACACGGAGAAATGAAACGTGACAAATATGGACGTGCTGCGGAGAAACGTGTGTATTTATTAGTGAGTCTCAAAGGTCACTTCACCGTCAACGAGTGTATAGTCATTTTCTGGAATGATGAAATGGGAATATATTGTACTTATCCACGTTCTCATCCTCATCGCATATATACACGGATTGTGAATGGGTCTGTTTAATTGATCGATGAATATGAAGGGAACGAATGAGTTCTCTCCTCTTTTGTGGTGATAAAACTTACGTGAGGAGGCCATAAGGAGCTTTGAGGGTCGCATCTGTGTGAAAAGACCTTGCTCGTTATAGGCTTTGTGGGGCAACTGGCAAATGTGTGTTCCCCATATACTACAGACAGTCCCAAGACTAATATGAATGACCTCAGGGAAAATTAATGAAGATTGATTAGTCTCCCATACATGTACGTCGCCTTGTTTGACATTTTCTTTCTAATGCAACGTTGTCGTGTGCGAGCTTTGGTGCGCCCGTTGACATTGTCGCAATTTGTTTTAGTGAAAGCGCTGGAGGCTTGTTGAAGCTGAAAAAATAATGGATGTACAAAAAGGCACAAAAAAGTGCGTATATATGCAATACTATAGATTTTGGTTTTTATTCGAACTCGTATAAAAATGTGCAAGTCACGTGTGTATGAACGTTGAGTTTCCTCCCATTTATTTCCTCTATTCGTTATGACTTATTGAGCAAAGACAGTTTTGTTATGAAGCAAGGCAACAAAATTGAGTTTCAGCGAAGCAAATGTTTCGTGAGTTGAGTGATCGTCGCGTATTCGAATCCATATGATGGGGATGCTTCAAAAAGGAGCAAGCTTGGGAAAAAGGGAAATGGCGGAATGAGATTAGAGGAGAACCGAGGTGGAACGTTAGATGGTTTTGAGCCATTCTTCATGAAAAGCATGTATGTTTCTCCGCTGTAGGTACGTATTCTTTTATACGAATGAACTCAATCACGGAGAAATGTTTCGTCTTCTTCCAGCATTCTACAAAGAAAGTTCTTCCCGATGATGTTGGTATTGTAGAGTTATTTTTGTGGCCACAAGAAGAGTAAATTAATTACAACAATTTTGAGCGTTGAGACGAAGTTATATAGTTTCCACCCACTCACAGGTTTAAACGTTTTCTTAAAGTACTATAATAACAACTGAGTCCAAAGTCCAACTTCCTTCAAAAAAATATTTTGGGTTTGGAGTTTGGGCGAAGACACATGCGTGTCGGTTTCCTTCTGAAAGTTGAAAGTTTTGAGCGAACTCGAAATAATGGAATTATAAGTAGTGAGCTGTTGATCAGGGAGGACGGAATAATGTGAATGAACATGAATGGGTTCTCTTAAGAATAGTGGTAATGAGGACGTATTGTCATCGTCTATTTCTGGGGAAAGGTCTCCTTTTGAATTAGGACGTTATGGAGAAAAGCATAACTTGATTGGATGGAATTATGGAAGTTACACCATAAAAATTCCCCATTTCAATACATGCTTAAAAATATGAATTACTTACTCCGTTCGTAATGCACGAAGTCAATAAGTTTGACTTGGATGAAAGGAGAAACAAGTTGGATTTGTAGCGGAACTTATGTGGTGACCTATCACGACTATCACGAACACATGAACAGTGTCGTATGTGGGCGTTGATATAAGATTCGATTGCGAGAAGCGAATCAGTTGTTTTTAATTCGGCTATAAACTCGCTGAAAGAATTTCTTTCGCATTTATATTCCACTCTGCCCGTATCGTTGCTATACTTGAGACGATGAAATGAATGAAAGTTATTCAGCGTTGCCGAAGTCGTTAGTCTTGTTTACGGACTTTTGTCCTTGTTTTCGGATATGTGTGCTTTATAAGATACGGGATCAAAACATGCAGTGACGTCAATAAGCTAGCCGATTAAATGCACTTTAGTAATTGTTCAATGCTCAACCAACGTCAACGGGCTAAGACTAAGACAAAAAAACATACATCCAACATCCGAGTATTCTCAGGGTTTGCGTCACGTTGGGATTTTATGGTCGCATTGTGATCTGCCAATCTGTGGAGAAATGCACATTCAAACTATTTTTCAAGTATGGGATACCTATTTATCCAACTGTCACGTTTATTCTTTGTGAGATTGCATAACGTATGTCTTTAATCATCCTTTTTTATTCAAGTATTTCACAATTCTTCATGTGCCACTCTGTAAAAATTTCGCAACAATAATCCGCAATGTATTAGTGTTCCCTTGTTATCGTCTAAATCTCAGTCGTAGATTTGATTTCCTTTTACAGCAAGCAACACTAATAAAATGGAAGTCAAAAGAAAAAAATCCGTATCTATTTTTTAACCCGTCCTGAAGAAAGCACATATAGCCACATCTTCCGCTCAGGTTTGGCACAAACTTTTCGCATTAAAACAATGTGAAATGAGAAAGACGGGAAATTGTTTTTCCTTTCCTTCTCTAAACCAAACTCTCTATTCTTTCCTTCGACAACCCAAAAAAGGAAAGTTTTTGAGAGAAAGCAAAGATTTATAAAGAGGAGCATAGATGAAGCTAATAGCATCATCACTCAGATTATTTTTTCCATATCTTTTAGATGATGATGATGATGATATTCATTATCTTTTGATTTACTACTGACGACGAGACTATATAACATTATCTTTAAAAAAATACACGCTTCATAACGAGTTCATGCATGTTATTCTCGTAACGAGAGATAGTGTTACTTTTGATCTAAGAAATCTCAAGTTACTTCCCTTTTCTTCTTTTCTCAAGTCTCGCACACGGCTCATCCCTTGCCTTGTCATATCTTCTCATAACGATGATGATGAAATCTTTTGAGATGGGATTTTTGTCTGTGATGAGGAGGATGATGATGATGATAAGGAGAATACATGCATAAAATCATGAGTTTGAATACGACTTCAACTGTGAAGATATTGCACAAGGAAGGCATGCATAATGTCGTCATTATCATTATCCCATCATAATGAATTTAGACTGCTTTTCAGCTGCTCAATTGAGATTACCCTCGTAGTCTCGTAGAATTTTTTCTCCTCTGAACTTTATGGTGCCTCTGGTCTAAACAGTCTGTCGAAATGAATGGAGTTTTCCCCATCTAATTTAAATAAGAGGATTGTTTTTCTTATTACTGGAGAATATGTATGTAAATCCTCTGGAAAGAAATTCCCAGGATATATGTGATATGGAGAGAATGGAGCATGATATGTACCCTGGCTCAGGCCATTTGAAGTCAGAATGGGGTTCACCGTATTTCCAGCTGATAAAATACAACTTTCCAAAAATAGGAACAAGAAAGATATGAAGCTTGAACTCACCCAGGGAAAAGTTAAGATTAAGACATTTCTTTTCCTTTCGGAATATTTTTTCCGAGTAAACCAAAGTGTTTTCTCCTTTTTCCAGAGTTGTATAAGATATGACATATAAATTACGAACAATTAAGCATATTAAATGGAGAAAATCGGTGGAAAAGAATGAAAAATTGTTTTCCCTTATTTTTTCGTTTGTTTGTATAAATGCAAGCAATTTACTGTTGCAAAAAAGTATTTCAGTTTTTCATCTGACTGTTAATTATTTTTCCTCTGCGGTTGGAGGAGATAAAAATCTTGTAAATTTTAAATGGGACAAGCTATATATCTCTCTAACTCTGATGAGATTTTTTTTTTGCATTTGGCATGCGTGCGGAATGAATAATCTGTATAATTTGGCATACAATTTGCGAAAGATGGTTTGGTGAAGCGTGAAAGCAAGCGTTGAGCTTCGATGCTGTTCCCCTTTCTCAAGCACTTTCCACAAGGCACACCGGGACAACCATATCGGAATATGGGATTATGTGCAAGCATGCATTCATAAAATATCGTGGCATATAGGTGAATCATCATCATCATCAACTAACAAAAAACAAGAAGGAATCACACAAACCCCATATTTTTATAAGAGCAATAATAACACATTTTGCTTATGATTCATCATTGCATTATCATTATGGTGAACAAATTTTTCAGCAATTTAAATTTTTAGTCTTAAGCAACTCAACAAGAGAGTACATACACTCTGTATAATGGCCTTGTAAAACTCCATAATTTTCCCATCTTTATGCCCTTTTTATTACACTGTTTCATTTTTATGAGAAAATCAAATAACCTATATGCACACACGTTGGCTTTGCTGATCGTGAGTGTGCTTTCCTTCATTCAAAAATATTCTTATTTTTTTGAAGACTTGACTCCTCCATTCATCCATCGATTCCAGTTGCTATTTATACATGTGTCATTAGTTGAGAACGACACTATAAAAATTTAAGAGCTTTGTCATTCAGCTCGTGCTGCCAAGCCTCGGTAAGTCAAGCCAAGTAAAATCACGACTGTCACGACTCACGACGCTCCCCTCTGTTCTCTACAAATATACACACACAATATACCTGGATTTGTGGATTGATATAATATTTCATCTCTGCTCTCCTGGAGGGAACAAGACTTGCTCCCGACTTAATCTCCGATGCTCTTTCTTTGCAACAAATTTATGTAAATGTGTTGAACTTTTTCGTGGAAGAGGTGAAGGTGTACTCTACTTGAAAAGTAAAATATGAAGAGTGCATTTCCAAGAAGAAGGCGAGAGTGTTTGCGAAGAAATCTTTGTATTATATATTTTTTTGCAAAAGAACGTGTGTACTCAAATCGGAGAAAAATAACAATTTTTTTACTACTTTCCATCCACTAACTTTTCCTCCTCACTCCGTATATCTTTTGGGCATATGCATGCATAAAACATGTTTTGTGTGCTGGCTTTCCTGATGATGATCATCATCCCAAGTATGACGAGGGAATTTGGTGCTGGCTTTGCCTTCCACGAGAAGAAGAAAATTTTTTATTCTTCATTCTGACATTATTTTTCTCTCCACCATCATAAGAAAAAAAAGTTTTTTCTATCTTACAGATTTCAATTTGTCAAATGGAAAAGTAGAGAATTCAGAAGAAGGATGTGGGTATATGTATATTTTAGGTGCTTCAACTTCAAACTTGGCCTCGCTCGCGAAGAATGAGAAAATAAGGGAATATATTTTATTTTTTTGTTTATTAGACTTCATTTATTCCAGACCGAGGAGCAGTTGCGTTCTATTATTTCGCCTGGTCATTTCCCTTCATCATATATTTCCAAAAAGTTTTTTACGTATTCATTCAGCTCTCAGGATTTTAGTTTTCCCTGTTTTTCGAAGAATCCTGGTGGCTTCGGTATTATTTTATAAAACAAAGCAGCAGGGTGCAAATATTATCACAATCTCGGAAAATGTAAATACTACAAGTGGCAATCCTCTATTCTTTCACTTCTTTCTCGCAATACGAATTTTGTAAACTCTGTGGGATTGTGGTTCGATGTTGGGAATGCCGGATATATACGTTTGTACGGGGATAGTGGTTTTAAGTAAGCTGAAGTTGTGTGGAACTCGGAACTTTGGCCTTTGTAATGTTTGCACAGTAAAAGGAAACTACTTAGACTCAGTCAGTGTGTATGTGTACTCCGCTTTCATACTTTGATTACTTTTCAACATGGCGTGGGAGTAGGGATTACAGTAATGGAATTTTATACACACGCCAAGTGAAAGTACTAAAATCAGAGCAGAGGAAAGCGATCGATATCCAACGAATTTATTTTTCGAATCCTATAAAATATACAAAACTTCCAGAGCAATCTCAATTTTCCCCGTGGCTTGTACCAATTCCCTTGTGTAAATATGGAGGTCGTTTCTCTACCAAAAGTGTCATTTGACAGGATTCAATGTAATGTTAATCACTTCGTAAATTTTGTATTGATTCGTTCCCGGAAAAAGAGAGGAAATTCCAGTAAGCCTAACCACACGACACACACACATGAGCTCACTGGAGAAAAAGCCATTTACTTAATTTGCACAACTTTCTCTCTCTCACAAAAAGTGTTTGCAACAAGTTAAAAAATGATCATAGAGATTGCTCACGCACGCTAAGCACCTTCGACACACTGTATAAAAAAGTGTGCTTTCTTCACTATGGCCATATGATCTAATATCGGAACTCCACTTTCCAATTTGATTGTCAAGTCATGTAACATACTACTTCACTCCCTATGCATATGCTATATATATTCAAAACACTTTATCATAACAAGTATGAATATGCGGGAAGGGAGTTAGCGAGGAGAAAGCTGTAAAAAATTGTCTTCTGGATTTATTGTTGTACTCGGTCTCCGGTCTACGCAGCAACTTTCGAAATATATCGCCCATAAATAGGCATCATATAATTCCTACGTTCACAGTTGAATCTCAGAGAGTTGCACATTTTGCTATATCGAATAATGTAGAGCAGTTAAGTGAAGTGAAGGAAGTGCGTCTCTGCTGCTTCTGGGACGTTGGGAGGGATCCTCTGAATTTTTACGTTGCACTTGGATGGACACAAAAAGATATCATTTTGAAATGTACACTATTTGTAGCGGTTTTAAGTGGGCATTACTGCGATTTTATATGGCTCTCTGGATAATTTCCTGTTTTGTGTCGAGTGGGGCTCAAGCTGAGGCTAGGAATTCCCCACACTGGGGAAACCCACGGGAGTTGAAAAGAGGTAATATATTTGCAAAAGATAAAGTGTACTTTTTCCTCAATCCTTCCGGGATTCCTATGGTGTGCTACCTAATAAAATGTAGCGCTATTTGTAAATCCATACATGAATCTGTAAAAAAGTATTCACGGATTGTCTTGCTGCGGCATGATATTTTTATCTCCGTTAATTCATATAGGAATATATAAAACTGATTTTGCTTTGTTCTGTTACACACAAAGCTTTGAATTTTTCCCGACATAATTTGAACTTGAAAATACAAAAATGTTCGTAAAAGATTTTTGTGGACTTCATCTACTAAAATATTTACAACTGAATCGTATTCACTTAATTTTCATACTTCTTCTACACATGAAATTGATGACGTAAACGTATAAATCTTTTAAGCAGATTGACATAACTAGTTAAAAATTTTGTGTCGCTTAAGTAAGCATTGATGTCCTTTTAAAAACAAACGGTCATTTCATAAAATTGTAGTAATGCAACTCTCGCCAATTGTTTAAATGCTGGATTAATGCAACGTTAAACTTAGCACTTGTATTGTAAAAAGTACCTTGTAACAATTCCATGACCGACTAGCTCCTAGTGAATCTGATGACGTGAAACGAAACGGATTCCACAGGCTATCTTGCTGGATCTAACAAAAGAAATTCAACCGGATACAAATACTTTTTTTTACTCTTCCGAGTAAAAAGACTTGGGAAGGAGGAACGAGATACCAGAAAATATATCCCATAACAAAATAAAATCCTTTCATGTATTCTAGGATTAGGATGTAGCCACTCCTTTGCTAAATCATGTATGTGTCCTCGGTTTACTACCCAATTCTCACAATTTGCTTTCTCTTATCTTTACTATATTTTGTTATCCAACATGAAAGCACTCCTTTTCATCCCAATTGCGCCTTTAATCCAATCTATATCAGAAGTACGTCGTAGTTTCATAGAAAAGGAAGTGACCATTTCAAAACTATAGATGAAGGTGGTCTCCTCCCGATATCGTTTCTCGTACACGCATCATGCAACACACAACTTTCATCGTAAAAAAATCTTCCACTGTGTAACCGACAAGTGATTCCTTCTAAGAAAGCATTCAGAAAAACCGAGGAATAAAAAGAATGTTTCTTTTGCACTCAATTCTCAATTCATTCGTAACCAACTTCACAGCAGATTAGATTTCCTATTTTCTTGGATGATTCCATCTAATATCCTTTTCCAAAAGGTTTTCAGATGAAATCAAATAAGAAATTCGCTTCGCTAACGTGCAAAACACACATTCCTCAAGATTTTTATGATGAAAAAACTGAATCAAAAATTGGACTCTTTCAGCGGAGAATATAAATACTTTCGTCTTGTATCAATGTGGTTACTGATAAAGATTTCTTTTGTACGAAGCATTAGTACACGTTTCTCATATAACGTGTTGGAATTGGATGTTGAGAATCTCTCACATGTTCCACATCAATTTCACCTTTATTTTTTTTATCTCGTAACATGATTCTTGCATTTAGGATTTTCCCAGAACACATTTTAAAAGCCCACACGCTTTGAATGAAATACGGACTTTTTTATTCAGTCGAATCAGCACTTGAGCACACATGCAACGCAATTTTTTTCTTGCATCTTGATCTGTCTTCACGTTTTATTTGTGTGATTTGTTGTTTGGGTCAAACCACCTTAATACCACATGCGGATATGATATGATGTTGTAAGAAAGGATATTCAAAAAAAAAATCTTCCCCGATCTCTGATCCTACTTTTTTTGTCTCGAACAACCAAGGTAAATATATACAATCGGAGAAAATATCTTTTGAAAGTATTTCATCTTCTTCGGGTACATTGAACATGAAAGAAAAATGTGTTCCTCGATCTCTTTCCATTTCTCTCTCTCTCTCTCTATCCAAATCTGTTGGGCGGTTGTACAGATAAATATTGTATGGATCTGGATAGTTTTTTCTTCGAATCACATCATCATCATCATTGAAAATATTGTATGGTGAACAGTTTGATGAAATGAAACGTGTTCACGTATCCTTTTCATGGATGGAGCACAAACTCAATATACTTAGGGAAAGGCAATATTGGAAAATGGCTAAAGCTACAATAATATTACTGCAATGATGATGATATTAGATGAGGGTATGCTAAGACTTTGTAGGCCTTTGTCCTCCAGCTTCGTCTCGATCCCATTTTTAGTATTCCAATGTAAAGAAAGGAAAATATATAAAGAACTAGCACTGGTACCCGACATCCGTACGGGGGGAAAAGGAATTTCTAGCAGCACAGACGCCTCTGGCATTATTGATTATCGTTACAAATAAATACACGTTAAATAAAAACAAAACCTGCTCTGCATCCATAACCGAGGCAAAATATTTGTAACATTTCACATCACCCGGGATTTTGCATTGGATTTGTAAATTGATAGAATTAACGGGTTCGTTAGTTGACGCCAGAATTACCCTTTCCCTAAGCCGCGCATTGTTTCCGAAATTATGTTTCAGATCAGGAAATGTGCAGCATGTAATTTCGACTTATAAGTGATGACAACTGATGCGAATCCACAGGTCAAACCTACCAAATCATGATCGACTGCATGAAGTTTCCCTTCTCCCAATTTTAACAAATTTTGTGAAAACAATTCTGATTCCAATTCAGCACTCAACTAAATTCTCATGTTAATTGATAGCTTGCATTGGCGAACGAATTTCCACCGCTTAGATGCTTTCAGTCATGCATTTAATTGCTCAGCACCTGT